>JAUCNO010000710.1:6401324-6423875 GCA_032353835.1 Enteromius viviparus | reverse complement strand
CACAACCAAAACCAAACTTTAAATTCATCTTGATAGTTGCTGTTCAGTTTCGAGCTGCTAAAGTCTTAACTGTTGTAGACTTGTGGCATTTGTTATGAGCAGATTAGCCAAGAAAGCTGTAATATTGTTTTCTATATGCAGTAAACTATGTAGATCATACATGAAGAGCAGGTTTATTATCTGTGTACCGATAAATAACAAGAAGCACAATCAGTGGTTTCCACCGTGAATGTAAAGTTAAAAGAACATATTGTTTTCGCAGCCTGTATTTATTTGACTAACTATATATTATGTCAACACAATTCTGTTTATTAAATCCAAGTGTACATATTTTTAAGTTAGTGTATTTAAGGACTTTACATTCATAATAACAACTAAAGGCAGTATCATATTTATACAATATATTTTATTTGTGAACATATGTTCAGCTATTCGTTTCAGTAGCTAACCTTTTCACTATTAAGTTTTTTACTTTTTTTGGGTTATCAGCATAGCTCTGTAAATATTGGTCTGTTGGTAACAGACCAATAAGAGAGTTTAGCTGATTACTCCCACAGATCAGGTTTTAGGACCAAAATGGTTTTAAGTGAGTGAATTATTTTTTAATTAGTCTTCCCATTATCCATTTATATATTGTTAATTCAGACTGATTCGCTAACGCTCATTAACACAAGAGCCAGGATGTATTTTATGAACCAGATATAACCAGTCATTTCCAATCGCACTGTGATATCTCTCGTAACTTTCTCCCATTCATTCTCAATAATCCACATGATGTTTGTGTTTGCACCCTGCAGGCGCTGCTAACATGTTGGCGGGTCAGAAGAAGAACCTGTTTGCGGTGGCTAAGACCTGGTACCAGCAGTTCTCCGTACACACCCTGAGCCTGATCCAGGGAAACCGCTCGGTGTGTGGATTTCACCTGGGCTACCTGGACTCTGAGACCGAGCTCATCGCTCAGGCCATGGCAGCCATTATGGACCTGTACAGACAGGGCAAGGTCAAGCCCCGAATTGACTCCACCTACCACCTAGAACAGGTGAATGAACCAGTGTCGGTGCTGGTGTGTGTGTGTGCCTTGTACTCCCTCCACCCTTTGATCAGTCGTTGTTGCCTCATCCCTCACTTGTTCTTTTATCCATCTTTCCCTATTATTTCTTCTCCTTTCTTATCTCTCCTGTTGCTATGGAGACGTCTCTTCTGGCTTACAGTAAATGAGCTGATGCTTTTATGACGGTCCGGGCTTTTATCAGCCTCGTCATACTTTGGTGTTATAGAAAATTCGCAAAAGGAATTATGAAGTGCTTTTACATTCAACTGAAGCGAGTATTTCACAAGACTTGAGCTGATGGAAGAAGAGCGGTTTTAAGTGCTCTGTGCATGTTGAGCTCCCTGTCCTTCGCTCTCATTTCCTGTCTTATTCTCTTTCCTCAATCGTCCACAAGTCAATCGTCAGGGCCAGGTTGCTTTTCCCCGTTGCTAGGAGATGGCTCGCTGTTGCCGTGGTGCTGGTTGTTAGGTAGAGTGGTAAAGAGACCGAGCGGGAGACAGGTAGATTGACTAGAGACTAGCTGATATACATCTTTATTTTAGCATTGTATGATTGATGGGTGGATATATTAATATCAAACTGCAGTTGTCAATTAAACAACATGTTTTCATTTGTCTGTAATTATGTGTTAATCAGTTATTACTACTGTTATTTTATCTAGTCTTGTCCTTTATATATTTGTGTGTGTGTGTGTATATACAGTGCTCTCCACTGATATTGGCACCCTTGGTAAATCTGAGCAGAGGTGGCTGTGAAAATAAACCTGCATTGTTTATCCTTTTGATGTTTCATTCATCATTGAAGTAAAACAACTAAAGATGGGGAGAAAAACTCAGGATGAAATGGATGTTTTTCTCCAATACATGTTAGCAACCAATTATTGACACCCAATTATTGCTATGTCCTTTTCCCAAGATGACAGCTCTGAGTGTTCTCCTATAGTGCCTGAAGTGTTTGGAGAACACCTCATAAGAGAAAAGCGACCACTCCTTGATTCAGAATCAGGTTTTCTGACCCCGAGACTCAACTATTTTCAGCAATTCTCCAGCTGTGCTCCTTGGAGAGTCTCTACTCCTTAATGTCTATTAGGATGATAGAGGCACACAGCCTTCTCTAGGCAGCTTCCTAACATTTAATGTTGATTGGAAAGTCTTCATTATTTCCCTGATGGTGGAACTGGAAAGGTTCACCGCTTTTAGTTCTTTTCACTAATTGGTGAAGCTCAATTATTTTTTGCTGCACAACATAAATATATTATTAGTTTTTTCTCATTGTGTTGATATTCAACGGAATCTGCGATTTGTTTTCCCTCATATATATATATATATATATATATATATATATATTTCTGTGAAACAGGAAGCCAGGGCTGGATAATTTCATGTTCATAATCACCCTGGAGTGCTCAAAACTGTTAATATGAATAGAAATATACTTAAGAGCTATTTTATGCATAAAAAATTCTAGGGGTGCCAATAAGTGTGGTCAACAAGTATTGGAGAAAAACATTTATTTCATCACAAGAATCCCTCCCTATTTGTCAGTTTTACTTCTATGGTAGGTTAGAATTGTGTGTGTGTGGGTGGGTTTTTTTTTATTTAATTTTTTTTTATTTTTATGAAAGATCAAAAGGGTAAACAATGCAGATTTATTTTCACAGTCACCTTTGCTCAGATTTACCAAGAGTGCCAATATTAGTATAAAAAAAATAATACATACATACGTGTGTGCAAGTGTAGTTAAAGTATGTCAGTAAGTGTGTGTGTGTGTATAATATAAAATATTATATTAAGCCATATGTGTGCTACCTAAATAATGACTAAAAGTAAAGCTCTATTCGGATCGGGATCTGTAGTTTTACAGAGGATTGTTAGAGAATGTTTTGTCTCACAGACATACTTTGTGATTTTAATCCCATCTGAACATTTAATATATTTTGATCTATAAAATAAATAAATAATACAAATAAAGAGCCAGATCACGTAAACTGTTAAGACTGACTATTGTAATATTAGTGTCAGTTAAGATTACTCGCGTTTATTTCTACACTTGTTACATATGTTTTAATTATCAAAATGAAACATGGGTTTACTACAAAAATCAATAAAAATAAAAATCATAATAGTTGAACTAAAGTAACCACACATTAATTTAACATGGTTTTGCTGTACTGGCAATTTTTTTTTCTTTTTTTTAATGTGTTTTGTGTGTGCATATAGATAGATCAATAGACAATATATATATATATATATATATATAGAACAATAATTGCTGATATTCAGATATTTTGAGATTATTGCCATTTGTAAACAAGTGTCTGATTAGCCGGTTGAAAGAAAAAAAATATTTAGTTTATTTAGTATAATTTAGTATAATATTTTAGTATAATTATTGGTTCTGAAATAAACTGATGGACTCAAAAAAAAAAAAATTAAAAACAGAAAAATGTATTTGTTTTTGTGAATTGCAGTAAGTATGACCCATGAAAACAGAATTGGAGTTTTGTGTGTTAAGTTTTAGTTATTGTAGGCACTTGCTATCAGATGAGAGAATTTCAGCCAGCATAACAAAAAATGTTTCTGAGCCACATCACCTACCCTGCCTTTTTAAAGACCCTCTAGACTTCCAAATTTGCTCTATCAATTTATAGTTCTTGCTGCAGTACATCCAAAGGCTTGTAGCTAGAGGTCATCTGCCACCTTACTCTCTGGAGTAAGAGTAAACTGGAGACATGAAGAATCTCATAGGGAGTGTGTGTGTGTGTGCGTGAAGTTCAGTATTAGATCAACTGTCAACAGCTTGTTGGATATTCTTACCACAGCAGATGGCCAGTCAAGCTGCTCTCTCTGCCGTTTCTCATCCACACCCTCACCAATGTCTCTCTCTCTCCCTCTCCTGCTCAGGTTGGTGATGCCATGCGTAGGATGCAAGAGAGGAACAACATCGGTAAAATCATTCTCACCACCGAGCCCATGAAGGAAGAGGAGAAGAAGGAGGAGGTCAAGAAAGACGAGGAGAAGAAGAAAGACGACAAGAAAAAGGATGACAAGAAGAAGGAAGACAAGAAGAAGGACGATACAAAGAAGGAGGAGAAAAAGGAGGAGAAGAAGAAAGAAGAGGCCAAGAAGGACGACAAGAAAGCAGAAGAAAAGAAGGAAGAAGCCAAGAAAGAGGAGAACTGAGTGGAGAGAAACATTGTGGATGTGCTATGTGTCTGTGTCAGCGGTTTGGGAGTGGTCTGAGTATGTGTGTGTTATGTGTGTGTGTGTGTGTGTGTGTGTGTGTGTCTGTTTGTGTGCGTGTATGGAGGGGTGTATAGTGTAATTAGCTTAACCCCAGTTGATTCCTGACATTAGACCTGCATTTCTGCAATCATTCAATCAACAGAATTCACACACCACTTATGTTCACACACTCATACACACACTTTATACACCAAGGGAACACACCACTTTATCGTTCTGTTGTAACCCGGTAGTATTTATTCCCGGTTTTGCTGCGTCCTTTCTAACTGTTTCGTATGACTGCATGCCACCGAGGCGTGTTAGGGCAGTATTATCCTTTTTGTAACTATCACCGCAGTGTTTACTCAACCAGCGTCTTTAATTATATAACAAAATAACCTTACTCTACACCCTTTAAAATCGTACTACCATATCCTCTTAACTTTATTCCTGCCAAACTAATGCACTATAAAATTATTGTATACCACTGAAATATTCTTTGTAGACGCAAACCAAAAACCACCTCATTCGCTCTCTACACCCCTCCGTGTGCTTGCGTGTCCACCGTGAGATTGGCTTTTCTGTTCCCTTTCCGTCTCTGTTCTGGGTGCACTTGTTTGATTCGCCATACGTCATCAAAAGTGAAAAAGCTTTTGTTTTGTTTTTTTCACCTTGGCACGCAAAAACAAAAGCACCCACCTACACTCCCATTGTTTATGTAGTTTTTCTCTCATTGGGCCAGACTCACTGACATGCACTCAAGCCCCGCCCCCCTGGAGGAGTCAGGGGGTTTCTGATTGGCTGAGAGGGACAACAGGCTTCTTTTATGTGTAAACATGTGCAGGGCGCAGACGTTACCCCAAAAACTAACAAGGGTGATTTAGGCTTCAGCTGATCAATGCGCCATGTCATTAAACCGGGCAAGCGCCAGGGTTTTAATGAGTCTAGCTTGGCAAGCAGGACCAATTATAGAGAACATTCTCCAAGCCTTTTTTTCCCATAGTTTCGCTTGTATCAGACGTGGACTCATAAAGACAGGAGTGGCCTTTCATTCCAGAACCTCCTCCAGGATTCCTCAGGATCCTGACGCTTTCTGCCCCTCTTTCCCGTCACTGCTTACCACACGATCATGCTGACCTGCAGCTCGCATTTAAATACGATCTCCTCTCCGTCTGGCTTTTCTTACTCCGCTCTCTCTCTACCCATTTCGTCACTGTGGTTGGCATAGCAACAGCAGTTAGGCTAGTTAGGGATGACGGTAAGGTCTCACCCCCACATCACAGACGGATGCAAACATACAGCCACTCGCAGCTTATTTTATACCATAAACTTTGGTGGTTTTATTTGAATGAGTTTAGGAATGTGGCTACACCCTCTCTTAGACATGTCAATCAAACCCTCTGGCCCCTCCCCCTCCCCTGTTTCTCAGAGAGCTGTAATCTACTGCCTCCGCTGGTGATTTATATGCATTGCAGTGCTATCATTCAAGTAATCAAGACACCTGCTGACCGCTCTCTTTCTTTTCACACTGTGAGTCTGGTTCATTTCAGTGAGTGATTATGTGAAGCAAAACCACATCCCTTCTTTTATATGTGCGTTTGTTGTGTGGAAGTATGTGTGTTTCTGTGTTTGTCCGTCTGTCCTCAGGTTTGTTGTCGGATTTAGATTCAAATGTTCTTTCTTTCTGTCTCTCTACCTCCCTCATGCTACCTTATGCTACCGTCTGGCATTTTAACCGTCTCTTTCTCTCCTCCTCCGTCAGTTTCTAACTCTTACCGTCACTCTTGAATATTCCGGCCCCCGTGAACGGCCTGCATCGGTTTGCTATCGTTTGCACTCAGCTTGCACTTATAGAGAATGGCGGTTTCACACCCGATCCACCGCATCTCTGGTTCCCAAGCCGTGTTTTCACATTCTCGTTCTCCCACCAACACACTCGCTCTGTATGCCCCTCTAAAACTGAGAAACAAGCATTTGAACATGCTGTGAAGGCCGCATTGTTCGATGCATGCTCGTGTTTACATAATTGCTACGAGTGCAGATAACCGGTTAGGCCCAGAATGCACTGGGGTGGGTGTGGAGCCATCCATACTAGTCTGAAGAGTCACCAACTCAATGAATCCCGATCCGGTTTTGAGTTCTGGATCCGAGGGATTGAGGTTCAGTTTCTTGTTGTGTTCCGCTGATTCTCTTCCTGTGTTCCTGTGGATGGTGACTCAGAGCACCAAGTGACCCTAACTAACACTTCAGTGAAAAATATCCGTCCTCTTTGTATTATGTTTTTTTTTTTTTGTATGTTTGTTTGTTTTTGTGGTTTGCATTTCAGTAGTTTGAGTTCAAAAGGCTTTGCTGCAGTTCCTCTAAAATGTGATGAATCATGTGATTTTCATTGGTCATGACCGAGTGTGCCAAACTTTTTCGTGATGGCATGACCTTCGCTATAATTGTGCTTACTGTAATGAAGAAAAAAAATGAAGAATGAAAGATGAAGGAAAAAAAACCTAAGTCTGTGGTTTTTGTCAAAATGACCTTGCAGTAAAAGATCTTGAGATTCGCTCCTGTCGTGTGTGGTCGACTACGCCCTGAATATTATTGGTGCTGACTGATTTCCGAATAGTTTTGTTTTCCGCTAATGTTCGAATCCATGCAAAACCTCTCGTTCTCACTGTGCCTCAGTCGTAGACCAACACCAGATTGCCTCCACGCATGTTTACACGCGAATGCATATACACGCACGTAGACAGTAGTTTGTCCCTAATGCCGTCTCAGCTCTGCTGTCCTGAAGGGCTGGAATCTCATTCCCACTGATCTGAAACCCCCCCCCAGATCAGGTGTACTGTTGTTTACGGATGCACTTTTGTGTATCATGTGGGTGTTCGTAAGAAATTAGGTGTATTTTCTAACCTATGACCCGAGGTAACCCAACAAAAAGATCCAGCAGCAGTCAGAATGAACGAATGATTCATGTCTTTTCTGGATTTGCTGGCCATTTGTTTTTTTGTTTGTTTCTCAGTGAATGTACAGTAATTAGTCGCAATTCCAAAAGGATAGTTCCTGAAATGAAAATTGTCATTGACTCCCCCTCGTGTCATCTCAACCCTTTGAGACTTGTGAAGCATAATAGAAGGTATTTTTTTCCATGCAGTGGAAGTAAATGGTAACCAAAAGAAACATTCTTCAAAATATCTTTTTTTGTTTATGAAAGAAAAAGTCTTGCAGGTTTGGAATGGCATGAAGGTGAGTCAATAATCATACAGTTTTCATTTTTAGGTGAACTATGCCTTTAACATCCAGTCTCGGAGGCCCGTTCGCAAGCAAACCCTGCTGTGTTTTCATTTCCAGATGATCCAGCAGCAACATTCCGGTTCTGGAACTCATCTCGGCTGCTTATGACATCAGAGCGGCTGTCGATTAGGTTTTGTCCCAAACTCTGTCTGCCTTGGCTAGCGTTAAGTGCCGTTGGGTCCGTTCAGAGACCGTTCGGAGCACCCACACCCCAAAACAATGACATCTGGGCTGGGAAAGCTCGCTTGAAATCTCTCAAGGTTTAGACATTAATATAGCGTGATGGTTTGGAGTCTTCTTCCGCTTCCATTTTTTTGGAGCTCACAACGGCTCCACAATGAGCTCAGCTGCAGGTGCGAGTGTCTCTCGTGGATATGGAATTGTGCGACTGGGAGCCAGAGACAGGCTCGGATCGAGCCAAGCTGCTTCCTTCCTCAGTCTCTCAATCCAATAGCTTTCCCAGAACAGGAAACGCCCCTCAGGTTTGCAGAGTGCAGAATTCCTGCTGCAAATGCAGCCTTAACCAGCGCTAAATCGCATCATGCCTAGACGTTATTTACGATGTTAGATACGCAAACGTATTGCAGTTTGGTGTGCCTACAGTGAAATGTATTTATTAATTTCTGCGTTAATCAAACCACTAATGAAATGAAGCTTCGGAAGGCTTTTTAGCTCTAAATTTATACGGCAGATGTATTTGCCTTCTCTTTGTCTGGCACATATGAGAAACAGTGAGTCATTGTGGACCGTTTCCCACACATGCTCGGCGTAACAGGTCTATCTTTGTCTTGAGAATGCACAGATCTCGCTGTCTTAATAATGCACTTTTTATGTACATTCGGATGCATACTTGCGCTAATAAAGATGCACAGTGACTTAAGAGACATTTCGGAAAATCTTGAATCCCAAAAGGCTCTGTTTGCGCTCTGTGAATTACTTTCCTGCTTGACTTTTTGACTGAAGAGCCAATCAGAGGCACCAGCTTACCTGTTCACTGATTGGTTCCAAATTAAAACCCCGCCCCTATTTGTCAGCATTAATCCCCCTCCACACATGTCAGAGAAGCACCACGGGTTGTTTGTGTTGTTTCTAAAGTTCAAACTTTCTTCATATAATTTTGAGAATCTGAAGTGCTGCTGTTTCTGTGCTTGACTCTGGGTTGGTTGGACTGCGTGTGGTCATGAGGACCGTAGAGTTCATAACGCTTCTGTGTGTGATGTGACCATTTTGCCTTACATGTTTTCCAGGACTAATTAAAGAGCATAACTAAAAGCTGTTTACCGAGTCGTTATTAAACATCCTTCATCCACACATGCCTATAGACAGATGCCACATTATGTATATCGAAGGGGATTTTAGTGTAAATTATAGTGCCATCAGATATAATCTGCTTTCCAAATGTTTTCCGTCATTCACAACACATCACATTCTCACTGGGTAGTTTAATATTTAGATGAATATTTTCCAGTGTGACCATATTACCTTGATTGTAAAAATGTACAAGATGCCATACATCGCAAATTATTTTCTTACTTAATATGTTTGCCTAGACTTTTACTATATTGAAAACATTGAAAAATGATTAAAACAAGATTTACAACATTTACAAGATAAATCTTAGAACAATTGAAGTACATGCTGAACCAAAAGTTTACTCATGCGGTAAGAATTTTTGCTTTAAACTAAACTAAAGTAAATTGTATTACAACAAGAATTTATATTTTCATTCTCATATTTGTGTTTTTTAGGGATTTTAAGACTAGGGACTTCTACTGGAAACGAGACAAAAATATTAATTCATAATTTTATTTATTTAGAGAGTGGTAAAGTAATAGTAAAACCCGTAAAGGAAATTTTACGGATTTTCATACAAGTCATTTTAGTGAAAATGCAGCTGCAAAAAATAAAAACAGAACCCTTAAACATCTATCAAATCTACAAAACATCATATCACCATTCCAGAAACATCCTTAAAAACTCTTAAAAATGGGTTGTTTTCCACATGAATAAGATGTTATCCTAATCTACAAGTTATTTTTGTCAGGTGTTTTGTGCAATTGAACGTAATTGTACATCCAACACTGAATTGTTGATAGCAACAAACAATATAACAATTATGTTAATTGATACTATTCAGGAATACGATAAAATGAACAGAAATTGCACACAGAAATGGATTGCTGACTCACAAATGAAATGACGTGAGCTGTCAGTCGATGCCTGAATCCAGCAAAAGCTACATTCCTCTAGAAAATATTGTGGCTCAAAATCAAGGTTCAAACTACTTTAACGTTATCTATTCTTCTAGTGCCCTGTCCTGTCATGACCATGATTCCCAGTCGCCTCTTTCGGTGTCCAGCACCATGACTGTGCCCATGTGAATTACCTCTGTGTTTACTACTTTTACGCTGGTGTGTTTGAGTCCCTCTTTTAGCATGTGAGCCCCCGGGCTGTCCGCTCCTGTGTCCATGTCTATGTCCAGAACCATGAGTTCTCCTTTTACATTGTTCAGCTGTTTTGTCTTTACCCCTGTGCTCTCGTCTCTCTTGAGTCGTACTGCACTCTAGTGTTTTTGTCTTCAGAGGTGCATGTGAAAACCCTTCATGTCCTTGGTGGGCTTCATCAAGGCACAGTGGGCAGATGAACCGTTGGTCTGTCTGACAAGAAAACTCCAGTAGCCTGTTGTGCCGCGAACAAATATTTCCTTTAGGTTCCCCTCTCACAACAATAACTGTGTGCTTTTCTCTGGGATAGTCATTGTTACGATATCTCAGGTGGGCCGTGCAGTCCTCACTTTCTGGACACATCTTGAGGTTTTGGGAGTTTTTTGCAGTGCAGATTTTTCTCTCTGTGTGTCTGGGTCCATTGTAACGTGTAGGTGGAGGATCCTGTAGACCTGTGTTTTTAAACCGCTCCACCACTTCTGCAAACATGGTGTTTTTGTTGAGGACTGGTCGAGGCGAGAAGGTCTCCCTGCACTGAGGGCAACTGTAACTCATGCCTTTGGTGCCATTTTCATCCCAGTAGTCTTTAACACAGCTCATGCAGTAGTTGTGTCCGCAGGGAATCGTCACTGGATCCTGGAGTGCGTCTAGACAGATGGGACAGTTGAACGGATCGAGGTCTTCAAAACACTCTGCCATTTCACACAGTTATCTAAACTATTAATCAGCTGTAAAAAATTCTGTTCTCTCTCTACACCGTAAGCTAAAAATGTTTCAACAGCGAGCAAGAGAGTGCCAGAGAAAGAATAAGGAACAGGTATGTGTTTACAGCAACCTGTTTGACAGGTTCAACCATGTCAACAAACTATTTTTTCATTGCTTATCCCTGAGAAAATGTGCTAACAGCTAAAACCTTTGACATGCCTATTATTTCCCCCCCACCAACATTTTAGAGTAGAAAAGTGTTTTTCTGTCTTTAAAAAAGGTTGTGGAAAAAATCCAAACTAAGCTTTTTCTGAAACAGACAGATGGATAAAATATCTTATTCTCACTACAGCTGCATTTATTTTGTTAAGAATAGTTAAAACTGTAAAATGAATACATTTAATATGTTATTACTGTGATACGAATCTTTTTCAGCATCATTACTTCAGTCTGCCATATGATCCTTACCAATGTTCATAAGCTATGTTTCTCATTTTATATTTATTGTTTTTACTGAAAGTGATCCTTTTCATGATTCTTTGATTAATAGAAAATTCAAAGGATTTTGCAGAATAAAAGAACATGTTTCTTTCTAAAGCCTTTCTTTCAAAAAAACCCACAAACATTTTAAGCATGAGCCTTTCACCTGGCTGATCACATTGCTTTGTTCAGCCTTTTGAAATGTGTTTATTCTGAGATGAGGTTTGATCGCTTCATGAGATCATTTAGAAATGAACAGTTGCTAAAACTGGCCCCCTATTGTACAAGAAGTAAAATTACACAGAGCTACCTCAGTCCATAGAATACATTTACATGAAACCAAGCCATATTTTTTAAATGATTAAAATCTTCAATTTGTGGTAACAATGTCAGCATTGTCAAATTACCAACAACGTTATCCATGATATTAACTACACACAACTGCAGGGCTTGGAGAAGCGGTTGTTTTGTAGAGCCAGCAGCTGCTGGTGCAGTCCATGCAGAAACTCTTTCCGCAGGGAATCGGTGCAGGACCGCTGAGTTGCTTTCAGAGCAACAGATCTATCCATCTGTCTGTCTTTTGGCTTGTCCACAAATATTAATGCTTTAAGCTGATTCATGCAAATATTTCCATAAATCTCTCATGATGAAAGCTCAACACTGAATACAAATGGCCAGTTGGACTTGGTCCAAACCGTTGCAGATGCAACTGTCCACATAATGGTTTGTTTGAGGGTGAATTTTTAAGCCGTCGTCTCTTTAAATTTTCTGATGGCTGTAGCTGTCAGTGTTTTGGTTGAGAGCAGGTCTTTCTGCACTCAGGGCAGCTGTGGCCTGTCGTTTCTTGTTGATGCTAGTTCTGCCTGATGCAGGCCGTACAGTAGTGTTCATCCTGGAGAAGGTCCAGACAGTCTGCAGCACTGAGCTGCTAATGACTGAGCCTATTTCCAGCCTCTATTGTATTAGGACAGCTTCAAGAAAGGCACAGAAAAGCCCAATATGACCCTGTAGCTCAGACTCCTTTTGACGCATTAGAAAAAAGCACAGGAATGTTGCTCTACTTGCCTTTGTACAGTGGAAAGAAGGAACAAGGAAAATATTGAGAAGTGTAAATTGCACAGAAAAAAAACATTTTACTGGAATGGATTTTATTCAGCCTACAGACATGAGCAGATCATTAAGCAGGATTGTTCAAAAATGAAGAAGGTAATATTAGACAACAGTTCAGAGTAGCTAACCTTTGAGGGTTAGGAAAACTGAATAAAATAAAGGTTTATTCAAAAAACCTTTGATTCAATGTTTATACCACTTACAAAAGCCGTTAGATGAAAGTGAAAAAGTAGTTTGACTGATCAGAGATTTGCTGGAGTGTTGAATATAATTACAAAGTGACTAACAAACACAACCTCTAAAACAAGATCACGGTTCAATTAAAAGCATACTCAACTGATTCAGAATATACACAGCATTATGTTGAGCATTACTGACTTCCATACAAATGAAAAAACATGGACTAAAGAATAAAAATGCCACTATAAAATCAGTATAAAAGTACAAAAAATGACAACAAATAACAGAAATACTTGTATTCTTTTACAATGAATAAATGTTAAGATTATTTACACTGATTGTAACTTGATTTACATTTCTAGGAAGGAAATATAAAAACGAAGTATGCACAATGATTATTTGTGGTTTTTATGATTTGTGTCTTTCTGACGGTCAGGATCTGGCTTGATCTTGACTAATTGCAGGTACTCCTTCAATCCCATGAGCCATCAGTGCTTCACACAAGTGAGTAAGGTACGCAGAGTCTGGATATCCACTGTTGAACACAAACAAATATTTCACATTCATACAAAAAGTTGAACTGGATATCTGAAATGTCTTAAATTTAAAAAGGCATTAAAATATTTCTTAAACTGTGTTTTAATATCACTATTTAGATACCTAAAGTGTGTCTGAAGTATACGCAGTCAAATTTACTTATATTTTAGTTGAAGGATAGTATATTTTTATTGATAACATTTTATTTTAATTTATTTTATTATATATAAAATATTTGTTTCAATTTAGCAGACACCAAGTATAACAGCTTAGTATATAACAGCTCAACTGCAAGATACAGTAAAAGCATGACCAAGTCCATTTCTATAAATCTTTTTGAATTCAATTAAACTTCCTTATCAAATTCAAATTACAGATCAGTTTTCCTTCTGCAAACTTAAATTGAATTCAAAGCATGACACCTCAACTGGCAATGTATGAGTGACAGGAAAATATTTGAATTAACCATGCCATGGATATCCCGTCACAGTCATGTACATCCTGAGTTCCTGAATGTTGGGACGTTTTTTTTTTTTTTTTTTTTTTAATAAAATAATAACAAAACAAAAAAGGAATTTCAAATAGCCTGAGCCAATATTTTATTCACAACAGAACATATTATATGACAAATGTTTAAACTGAGAAAGTGTACAATTTATGCAAAAAAAATTTATTTCAAATTTGATGCCTGCTACAGGTCATATTTTTCTTTTAATGCGCCAAATGTTTGATTTCCAACACGATTTAGATTTAGACACGTCTGACAATAGAACACTTTTCCACTTTAAAACATTTCAAATGACAGGACACAATAGTGCTTCTGGATCAATAATCCGTTAAAACAGATTATTACCTAATAATACAAATTGCTGCTCTCTACTAGAAAATAAATGATTGCTAAAATGTTATTAATTTGGAAAACATAAGTAATAAAGTCATAGCGATCACATATGCCAACAGACATGATATAATTGCTCAGGTTAGGTTAGTTCAGGTTAGCATCTGGACTCACCCAATCTTTCCTCCATCCACCTTGGTTTTGTGGGGGATCCTGCCCCAGGTTACTTTTACATCACCACCAGCCTTCTTGCTTAAGTTAAAAGTAAATGTTAGGCCTTGATTAAATGCCTTTTCCAGGCAAGGCAGTAAACTTCGTCCCTTTGGGTTGAGTGGCAGAAAAGCCACAAATTGACCACCCTCGAATGGTGACCCAGGACAGGGATCATTATCCTAGAAGAGATTCGTAAGTCACAGAAATTAACAGTTAATATTGTATTATATAAATAATATTACAATATATAGTATATGTGTACAATGCTTTAAGAAACTGAAATATAATTTAAATAATATAAACAAAGCTAATACCCCTTGAATGCCATCAGGTATGCAGTATGTGATCTTGGCTGTTGTGTATTTGTTGTAGCCTGGAAGACCGAAAGTCATCTCTATACAAGTCATAGTGCCTTGGATGCCCTTATGTTCTTTGCTGTCCTCTTGTCCTGAATGCTTCTCTTGAGTCTGATGTTGTGTATCTTTTGAGCTACAGCTTTGAACCGGATCCCCTAGAGCCTTCTTCTCAGAGTTTATTTCTTCTTTTTCACACACTCTGCAGTATTTATGCAGTTGTTTACAATCAGAGCAAAGGATGACACCACAGTAGGTCCGTTTCACATTTGCATTATGTGCTCCACACACGCATTGTTCCGAAACCACATTGGTCTGTTTCACAGTCATTGAGGTATCTTGTTTTTTCAATGCTTCGAGTGGTAAAGAAGTTGGTCCATCATTTCTTTGTCTTGTTGCATCTTCTCTGGCATAAGAAAATTGGCTTTTTGAGTTTGTCTTGCTTAATTCATCTTTAGTAGATCTAGGGTTTTCCAGTGTAGCTGATTTGGGTTTGTTTGACTGTCCTTCACTCTTGCGACTGCTGTTAGACATAACCACTTGACTTGTACCCTGAAAAGAGAACTCCTTCAGACTTTGATCTGAATTAGAGTAATCTGCTGTTGTTGACCATTTGCTCAAAGGAGACATGGCTGCTCCTTGATCTACACCCTCCTGCAAGTTATTCATCTGTGAAGGAGACTTTAGCCCACGATATACTTCCTTAAATACATCACTGGCTTGAACGCAGAGCAATTTTGGGCCAATCAGGTAAATGTTGTTCCTCGCTGTGTGCAGGATGACCTTGCGGAAACGTGACTTAACATTTAAGCAACAGGTTTCAAAGAGTTTATCTTTTTCAACTACGCCAAGCTCTGTCAAAGTTAACAGCTGAGTGCAAAAGTCGCTGGCTACCATAGCCACTAGATTCTGAAGCTGCCGATGACTTTCTCCAACTTTTGACGAATCTGTGCCCTTCAGTGTCACGCTCGTCTCACTTTTGCCTGCTTGTTTCTCAGTCATTTCTAAGCCAGATTGTATGACATCCAGTTGGTTACCATAGGTCTCCTTCATGTAGCTCCACATTAAACCAGATACAGTAAGTTCTGCTTTCACTGTAGGAATCAGACAATCTTCATTAGTTTCTCCACCACTGATGCTATTGGATCTTGCTCTTTGATAAGTGTGTGTGCTAATCATTGGCTTGCCTGTAGTCTGGTTATTTTTCACCTCATCCTTTTGGTGTGGCCGACCTGAGAAACTATTAGCTCTTCTTAGGGTAGTTTTGGAAGTGGGTAGTGATGTTGAGGAGGGAGCAGCTGCCTTTGCTTTAGTATTACTGGCTAATAGGGCATTCACACTTGTGTTTGCTGAAACTTTGACTCCAGTTTTTAATGTTGAAGTGAGTCCAGCGGCAGTAGCTGATTTGGTCTTGGATGTGTTGAAGGTGGTTCCACCAAATGCATTCACAAGGTCTTGGTTTTTAAACAGGACATCCTCTCCTGTGCAGCTTGGACTTGTCATCCTGAATGTTTCATTTCTTTCCCCTGTGAGTTCATTACTATGCATGCCTGCAGTGCCAAACGAAGACCTTATGGGTGGAGTTGGGTCTAACCATAGCATGTCCATTTTAGGAGTGAGGGTCTTTATGTCTCCACCCATCTCAGAGCTCCTAAACCGAGCCGCTAGTTTGTATTCTTTTGTATTACCAACCTCCCCTTTTCGTTCAGTGCTAGAGCTGATCAGTTTGGGGGGTGCTGGAGTGTGCACTGTGCTTTTTCTCTTAACCTGTTGCACTCTCTCTGAGGATTCAAACGATGCTGAAGGAGAACTGGAAGAGGATGCTGACATTTCCGTCAAGTTTTGCACCAATTTTTCCTCCCCTCCAAGCAGTAGCATTTGTTTGGCCTGGGACACCTCACTTTTCTCTCCAATTATACAAATGTTCTCCTGGTCATAGCTAAGCAGAACATTAGGCAATACTAACTGCACATTTTTTAATGCAGAATTCAGTCCGCCTGACAAGTTAAGAGCACTCTTTTTAATCTGGTCTTTTCTCAGACAACCTTCTAGTTTCTGATAAAGCTGCCTGAGCTCCTTATGGGCTTGACACATGTTCTGTTTAACTTCTGACCCGGTTGGGTCCTCTGACTGTAGGTACAGGGTGGTGACCCCCTCTGATGTAACAGGAACCACTTGCACTTCATGAAGTTGCAGTATCTGCTTGAACTCCTTAATGCTTTGCAGGTATGCAAACACATCAGCTTCCATGATGATCGAAAGATCCTCTAAATTAGCTTCATCTATTCTGCACTCTGCCTCCTCATCTGTTTTACTTTTCTTAGTCCAAGTAATGCGTTCAGTGGGGGCTTCATTGCTGTTTTGCAGGCTGTAAGGCACATGACCTAAACCTGCCATGGATATAGAGCTGACATCTCTTGAAGAACGGGATGCAAAGCTGGTCCACTTCTTAACACTTGCCAGGTCTTCTCTCTTCTTAAGACTTTGACCTCTGCCTCCACTTAAATTAGGATCTTCAGCTTTTGAAAGGTGATTATTAAATAATGTCTGCATATAAGGAAAGGCCCCTTGAAAATCATAGTAGTTGCCTTGCAAGGTGCATGTGTCCTGTAATAAGCCTCGCTGCATGCGTAGTCCAGGAAACTCACTGCGCAGTACATTTAGAGCCTCTGCACCACAAGGAAGCTGACTGCAATCTATAGTCACAGTCATATCAAGGATCACCTTTAAGGAGTGCAAGAACATCAGCTGCATGAATGTGCCAAAACAAAATGATAGAAACTACTGGGAAATTAAATTCATATTTTATTTTTAAAAGATGTTTAATGCAATACTTAGGCTATACGGTCAACAAACCTTATTTAGACTCTGGGACTCTTGTCTTGGTAGACTCACGGAGAGTTCATATTTTATGCCATTCAGCTGTAAAATGTGTGGATGATGACGAAGTACACTTTGGACCACTAAAAAAAAAGGATCAATCTTATTTGAGAGTCAAAAACGGGCTCAGCAGTTTTCACACTAAAAAAAGATGTTTGCACACACAGATGCAAGTAAATTTTTCATAACGTCTGATCAATGAAAGTATCAATTGTCAGTTTATGTCTGTCTCACCAAAGGTGAGATTATCAGTTATTGGACTCTGCTTTAAGATGCACACACAAGCACAGTGGAAACTCACTTACTTGACAGAACATAAAGAATTCCCTGTCACAACGCTACACTTTATCAGCAAACTGACTACACAACTAAAATGTTGCCTTGGCAGATTAATCGGCAAGAGCCAGAGACTTCATTAGGTATATGCAAGCCGTCTGGCTGCCAATCAGTGCATTTTGGATTTTTTCCAACTACCATCTACTTTGCTGATGACATTTGAATGCACTGCAATTCAATGTATGCACCAGCAATATAAAAAGTGGGGTAATATGTGTCAAAGTATTAGGCTAAAAAGGAAATGCAAAGACATCCAGGTACTAAAAAATATAGAGTTTATGCATTTAAACTAAGGTAATGTATGCCAGATACAATACAACGTTTTAGTATTTTTAAAGGGATATTTTATTGCATTTTAATAATGAATATATGGAAATATTGGAGTTTTGGTAGTGTGTTTTCCCCCCCCAACAGAACAACATAGGTTGTAAAGTGGCACAGTTTACCCCACTTTCCTCTAGCCTAATAAATTTTCCATAACCGATGTATTCATCTATTGAAAGCATTTACTCTGATGTTTAACAGCAGTCACGAGTTGCACTCACCTGTGCTCTCCTCAAATGTGACGAGGGCACGAGGAGGTGTCCGCGCGATGATAGTGACGGATGTGACCTCTCCTCCTCCGTTCCTTTGGCGAAGGAAGTGAATCAGTAGTTTGTCTCGGAGCCGTTCGTGATCTACGTCTGTTGGCAAACCGTGAACGCACACCGTCCGGCCTTCTTCTGCCATCCTGATCAGTGCTGCTACCTATAAACACTGATTTTGAGTAAACACAAGTGGAGAAGGGCGGTATAATTATTAATGAGCAACCAAACAAGCCCTTTGAATAGATAAATGTCGAAATATATTTTCCAGCCTTGCCACTTACTACCTTCCTCATTATAATAACCAAAAGGACGTTAAAGTCGTTGTCCTGTCCACCGTTTGTGTACGGAGCTCGAGCACACAGGAAGTGTAACTAACAACAGAGCCCGTGAGAAGAGACGCCGTAACACTTTCGATTTTCAAGATGATTAACGTTATGTAATTTAATTGTTTTTTCACCTGCGTGTCTAGATATCAACGTTCTGTTTTACTTTAAAACAGAGGATTTCCCGTTTTCCTAAAAAAAACTATTTCGTGACTAGCGTCGTTTACATGAGAAATAAAAGTGAAAGTAAGAACGCAGACGATGAGAAATTGCGCCTTTACCACGTTTTTGTGACTTGAGCTGCATGCAATGAAATCATGACTAAAAGTCGCGGACCTAATGTATTCGTTATTGATTATTTATTGCATTATCCCCCCCCCCCTTTGATATTTTCTAATCAAGTTTGATCGACTTTTTAGATCCAATGTCATGTCTAATTTTGCCATTTAAAAAGGCATTTATTGATAGATTCAAAAGAAAATAGGTCAGCAACATGCAAAGTCTTTTGCACGAACTAATAAAGTAAAAATAGTTTTTTTTTTTTTACATATTATTCCAGCTACTACTTTTCAATAGTTCAATAGTTACTTATAAATATATAGACATTGCAAAGCAAAAGGTACAATTAGCAAATCAAGGCACCAATCTTAACTTTTTTACAGCCTTTGTAAAAAAAAAAAATATATAATAATAATAATAATAATAATAATTTTGTACAGATATTTTATAAAATACATTTTATACAGTTATAATAATAAATATTATTATGGTGAATAAATAAAATAGTTTGCAGTGACCGCGAGTAATGAATTTTCAAGAACCATGACAACCCAAATTTATCTTGCCCACTAAGTAGGCCTAATGTTTTGTTTTGAATTTTACACATACTTTTGGACAAGTGATACTGAATGGCAAAACAATCATTTGACGCGCCATCTACAGGCGCTATCGTGCTAGTGCAGGAACATATTTGCTCACATTCTAGTCTATTAATACTCAGAGCTCCACCATGTGTCAGGTCAATAATATCTTGTGACAGGCAGCTTCGTTCTCGAAAGGACATGCGGTTGTTTTTTAACAGAAATAGCAAATGTTTCGATCATTACCTGTTATAAATACCAAACAAATGTTTTAAGCAAGTTAGTCTTTGATTTATTAAAGTATAGCCCGGACAGAAGAAATTTGAAGAGTGTTCAAGGTAGGAAGATTTTATCTTTAGACCATATTATTTATGTTATTAATGTTTTTTAGTATGTACCTTAAACCCAAGAACAAAATTTGCTGGGTACCAAATACAGGAGTTTCACTCACTCAACTGCTGATTAATAAAGGTTTTGCCTGTTGAGCAATGCTGCTTTACTAACACTCAAGGCCACAATTTCTGTGCCTATGCCTTTTGTTTTAGGCATACAACTTTAGTACACTTCTAAACTCAAAAGCTCTTGTTGGGATGTCCCGGGACACCTTTGCTTTCTCTTCTGCCTCGCTGCGCTCCTTAAGGCTGGAGCAGGAGCTGCAGGACTGGGAGGACGCCAGACGGGCACTGGCACACAGGAGGTCTATGACAAGACGTCCGTTACCTGCCGCCCCCAGACTCAGACATGGAAACGAGAGGATCCAGACAGTACGTGCTCCACCTCCCCAAATACAGTGCAGAGACCCAGCCATCCATAACATCTTTATGTGTGGGGATATGAAGAGAGTGTATGCCGTCCTTAAAGACCCAGGCATGGTGAATGCACTGATGGAGACCGTGCATGAGGAGATGGTGTGGGCCCCAGAAATGGGTAGGATCCTTATAGACGACCATGACACACACACACACACACATATATGCGTATAGGTGTATTTAAGTGAATTCTCTCCTCTCAATTTTTTATTTTTTTTTTGCAGGAATGTGGACTATTACCTCAAAGGTAAAGCAGACGTCTGCACTGCGTCTGGCTGCCAGCAGGGGGCACTCCGGCTGTGTGGAGGAGCTGCTGTTTAGGGGAGCAGAGGTGGATGCAGACCCAGGCGGCCGCACGGCTTTACATGATGCATGCTCTGGGGGCCATCACATCAGCGTGCGCCTGCTCCTAGACCACGGTGCTGATCCAGACCTGCTGGCTGTAGACGGCAATGCCCCGTTGCACCTCTGTAATGCAGCAGAAACATATCAGTGAGTTGGCCTCCCTCCTCACAGTCAGAGGGAGCATGAGGGGACAAAATATCAAATGTAAAGAATAAAACAAAGACACAAACAAACAAAATTAATAATTAAGGAACATGGTCCAAATGTCTCACAAGTAATGTCAAAATCTTTAAAACTTTTTTGGTAGGTTAGGGGTAAGTAAGATTTTTTTAAGATAAGTACCTCTGTTGCAGCAACACCAAATCAACAAATTAGAGGGATTTCTGAAGGATCATTTGAAAATGGAGTAATGATGCTGAAAATATAGCTTATAAGTTATATCTTAAATAATATTAGTTCAACAAAAAATTAAAATGTCATCATGTACCCTCACATCACTCTGACCTGTATCATTGTGAGAAACATTAAAAGAGGTGTGTGCATGAGTGCAGAGCTTTTCCCATGCAACAAAAGTTAATTCATACTACATGTCACACAGTGTTACAAAGAAATTCACATTATTTTTTATTATCTCTTTTATTGACACAAAATCGATCTGTTCTGCAGGTGTGCTGAGCACTTGGTGACCAGTGGTGCGCTGGTGAACGTGGCCCAGCAAGACTCAGGTCTCACCCCACTTCACGTGGCCTGCAGGAGAGGACTGGAGGACCACGTGGAACTCTTTCTGTCCTATGGAGGGGACGTGACAGCTCGAAGCCAAGAGGGCGAGACACCCCTGAATGCAGCTTGTGCTGGGGCAGAGAGGCCTGCAGATGCAGGACGGTATCTGCGTATTGTCCAGAAGATGCTTGCGGCCGGGGCTGATGCACAGACTGCTGGGAGGAAGAAGCACACGGCCCTGCATAACGCCTGTGGGAACTGTTGCCCCCGCATAGTTAAACTGCTGCTGGAACATGGTGCTCATGCAGATGCAGCTAACTGTGCTGGATACACACCAATGGACTGCCTGTTACAGGTGGGATGATGATGATGATGATAGGATAGAGGGTTAAGACTAAATTGCAAGATCCTGTTTTTACTTTTAGATGTTGATTTTTATAAAACATTCTGTTGCATGATTTCTGAAGGATCATGTGACACTGTAGACTAGAGTAATGGCTACTGAAAATTCAGCATTGCATTACAGGATTAATACTGTTAAAGAAATATTTAAATAGGACATAGTTATTGTAAACTGTAATTATATTTTATCATTTTTCTACTGTTTCTACTTGATCAAATAAATGGACTTGGTGAACATAAGCAGCATAAAAAAGTAATTATTGCAAATTCTTCTTTCTGTATTATGGCAGGTAATAGAAGATTACTCAGACCAGCAGCCAGAGGTTGTGGCTCAGTCTCTTCTTAACTATGGAGCACAGCCACCCTCCCCTAGAGTAAGTGTGCAGTTATGAGTCCTACCTAATTGTGAGTAAAGTTAGTATGAATCCTCATTTTTCATATCTGTTTGTGTTTATCCCAGATGCTAAAACTCTGCCTGCCCTCTCCTGCCACTTTGGAAGTAATGCTGAATTGCTATCCAGTCGTCCCAGCGTGTGAGGAGTGGTTAGAGGACACACCAGAGGAACTACTGAAGGTCTGTAATGTGAAAAATAAACCACATTTCAACCGAAAATGTTGCTCAAAGGTTGCTCAGGAAAAATATACTGCTCAAAAAAATAAAGGGAACCCTAAAATAACTCTAGATACTAAATCTGAATGAACAAATGAAATATTCTTATTAAATACTTTGTTCTTTACATAGTTGAATGTGCTGACAACAAAATGTTGGAGTCGCACTCAAAACTGAAGTGGAAAAACACACTACAGGCTGATCCAACTTTGATGTAATGTCCTTAAAACAAGTCAAAATGAGGCTCAGTAGTGTGTGT
>JAUCNO010000710.1:6350469-6401224 GCA_032353835.1 Enteromius viviparus | reverse complement strand
ACACCGAATACAAATTGCGTTCCTTGAATCTAGAAAAAACATGCAAGGATGCATGCTTCAGTGTTGCCACCCCTCATAATTTTAATGCCACCCCCCTTGCCACCCCATGAATAATTTTCTAGATCCGCCCCTGGCAACTGCAATTTTTTAAAACAAGACCAAATCAAAAGTACATTTTGTATTGCATTTCTTGTGTAAAATCAAACGATAAGCTCACATTTGATAAGAATACGTAAAATTCAATTGTTTTTATATAGACTCAAATGGCACACAAATGCATGCACGCTTTCATTTATTATTGGTTGCACTAAATAGGGAATGTTTTACAGCATCAATATCAATATTTAAATGAAAGTTGTGATTTATCAGTCATGCATTGGTTGGGAAATCAGTATTTCTACCCTTAACAAGACAGATATGCACGTGCAAGCACAAATTCATACTGCAGACAAAGTAGAATCTACATGTTCCAGACAGGTCAGCCTGCTTCTGCCTTTGCATAGCTTTGCCTCATAAATCTTGCGCCTCAGGTATTCCTCATGCCCTGGAAAACCAGGAATTTCTGACCTTTTAGTTATGCGTAATGTAAACACTGCGGTCTGAGAGGGTGTGGAACAGTGTGCTTAAACACATGATAAAAACACAACCAGGCATGATTTATCAGCATTAGGCCTGGTTGGCACAGTAGGGATAGACAGCATGTAAACGCAGACTGTTGGAGGATGAGTGAGAAAAACAACAGGTTTTTTTTTTCTCCTCTGAGAAATAAAGATGCTGTCTGTGGACAGGTTTGCTCAGGAACACCGAAGATATTCTTTATAAGGATGACAGCTCCTGACTGTGAAGACGCAGGTCAGCAAACGGTCGCGTCCATGATATATGGAGCTCAACTTTTTTGAATGAGCTGGAAAGAAAAGCATAGCTCCAGGTCCGGATTGTTTTTTCACAGTTTGAGGACTGTCGAATCTGACATTCAACTCCCTTTGTTATGAGCCCAAACCCAGAGGGCTGATGGGAATAAAATGTGAAACGTCGTTTGTTCCAGCCTCGGAGGAAGGAAGCATATAAAAGTGTTTGAGGACCATCAAATAGAAATTAGAGCTGTTCCCCAGTGTGACTGTGAGTCAGCCGGACTTTACAAGTTCCTCAAAATCTCACAAGAGTGTCACAGAAGAAGAATGGAGAGAATCTGACGAGTCCTTGTAAATCAGTGGCCAAAAAAATTGAGAAAAAGATGAGAAAAAGCGGTGTCGAAAATCTTGATGCTTCAATTTTGTAGTTTCTGATATTGAAACCCATCTCATGCCAAATTATTATGAGTGAATTTATTATTCTAAAAACTTATTTCAGAATGCCTTATTGTTTGGTTTATTCTCAGTTTGCTTTGATGAGGCAAGTGTATGAGCTCCATAAGTTTGTTTAAAGCCTGATAATCATTTTATCCAGAGTATTTGATCTTCAATAGAAGCAAGAAAATCTGACTGTCTATACACTCTCAGAAATAAAGGTACAAAAGCTGTCACTGGGGATCTACCTTTACAAAACTTGTACCTAAAGGGTCCATTTTGGTTCCTTAAATGTACATATTAGTACATAAAGTTTACTTATAGGTAAAGCTTTTTTAACTTTACGTCAGAGAGTGTAAAGAGAGTTAACTTGATAAATGTCAGAATTTTGCTTAATTATTCTTAAATAGTTTTTAATATGCTCTTATACATGTTTAACATATTTAATAAAATACTTTGCTTTTTGACTCTTATACCTGACTGTAGATTTTACCCAACATTTCACAAAAAGACAGGTTTTCATACCTGGATAACTTTTCTAGGCACAAAAACTGCCAGAAATCAACAAGAAGTAGATGTGCTTCCTTCAATGCTTTAGGTAAGATGCACCCATCACATAGTGTCTGACCTACCAGCCCAGAAAGCAGCTCAAGCAATCAGTTTTGTGTGCAATTAATCATTGTGAGCCCGACAAACTGCTACAATCTCAGGCACTTAGAGGCAGAGGCAGCAGTAATTATGACAAGGCAGGGCGATATAATACCCGACAAAGCGTGCCTTCACTCCCATTAGAAAGGGAGGAACAGATCCCTTCTGAACATATCAGTAGCCAGCGAGGAGATAAGGGGGTCGTATATAGCTTGGAAATGGAAAGAAAGAAGAAAAAAAGAAACAGAAAAGAGGAGAGAATAAAGACAAAGGGAGCAGCAGAGAGCGTCATACAGCTGACCTATAAAGAACACTGGAAGATGTGGGTGGAGATGTTTGGAGTTCCCACAACGCATCACACCCTTTCTGTTTCTGCATTCAATGCAGATTAAACACGAGACCGAATGAGCTGTCAGAACACATCCAACTGAGGCTGCAATCTCTTACTTTTTCAACCTGAGTAAGAGAGCTGTTGCTTTGTAAGCAGCAGATGATCACAGCTGTTGAGATATTCCGAAAAAAACACACGACTGCGAGTGTGATGTTTGCTTTCAAACATCATTTCGATAAACAATTCATATAGATATATGAATAGATAGATCAAGCAAGGGTTATTCAGGAACAGTGAGTTTACTGTTTCTGTAATATGACACATTTGAAAAAGATAACAAATTATGTTCTTCATAAATAATGTTTGGCTGCCTTTTTTGGAATATGATCAAAAATTAAAATTTTGATTAACAAGGTTGACTAAGAGATTCTCTTCCCTGCAACAAACAGTGATTCTGTTTCATTCTTGACTGACTGAACATTTTAAACAAAATGATTGAGCAAAGTATTCAATGGCCCATGCATTTGTTGTGTTCCTGAATGAATCAGTGTTTTTGAATCAGTGATTTCATGGTTTAAGGTCCTTGCACACCAAGTCTGACATTTTTGCACATTAAAAAATGAATACAACATCAGGTTGTGCCAATCATCTATACACACATTCTCCAAAACGTTGGCCCATTATAAAAAAAAAAAATTGGATTGGGTTTGAGTTTTTCCACATAGCATGCATTGGGAGAGGAAATAATGATGTATTAAAAAAAAATAGAAAATGCATACTTTTAAACACTTTTAGTGTACAAGGAACTTCAGTCATAAAGACAGTTAGTTTGGCAATTAAAAGCATGTTTTGTAAATGTATGTAATTTGGACATACTACGATGCCTGTTGGCAGAACTTGATTTTGGTTCATGATGTCATTATCGCCTATTTGTTGCATATTCATAAAACATATCTCATGCCCTCGTGAGATAATAGAGAGCCCATTGAATGTACACTGTACATACAGAATTATAAGTATATCATCCAGGCATTTTGTTATTAATGTGTCATGGATACTGTGATACTTAAATCAACTTTTATAAAAAGAAAAATATATGAACAAACAAGTTGCTGCTGTCACAGTATTATTAAAACAGCAGAACATTCTAAACCATCAACATAAAAAAATGCTTTTTAACATGGTGTAACGTATTACTGGTACAAGATCAAATTCAATGTGCAACTTGTTGATGATGGGCCCAAAATATGAACACAAAGTGTGAAAGTGCACATTAAGCATATTGTTTTCCATGAAGAAATTCTAAATATGAAACTTTGCGTGTTCCGTTAATATTTTTCATATGCTTGCCTGTACTTAATGTTTTAATAATACTGAATTTAGTCCTGTCTTAATGCAATAAGCCATAGCAAGTATTTTAAGCCATAGTAAGTGTCAATGAGGTGTATATTGAACCTGGTGTTTCAATACCGCTGTCTTAGTCCACTAGCACTCAGTACCTGGTAAAAACAGCTGGCGGGTAGCACAGCAAAGACTTGCTCTGCCCTCCAGGCTGGCCTTCCTATTAGGATGTGCAAGTGAAAACTATGATTTGGAGTGACACAACCAGTGCAAACCAAACCAATAAAATGGCATTATATGTGCTTTGTGTGAGAAACTTTTCATTTCTCTTGCTTTAAGCCATCAAACAACCCAATCAATGTTGTTTTACGACTTTTTCTGTGCTAACATGATGTTGAGGTAGCAGACAACTGCCCATTCTGTCATTCCTTGTCCCAGCTGGTGCAGGACAACTCTGTGCCAGGCCTGATACCCATGGGGCAAAGCTGAGCCCGGGGCTGAAACTGCTTCCAGCTGGCCCCCTGGACTCTCCAAGATCATCCTCCTGCTCTCTCTCCAAACACAGACACATCACTAAAATGGGCATGGCATCCAGCCCACACATGTACTAGCTGTCACAACACGACAGGAGCATTAACAATCTGACACATCCAAACACACCATCATCAATCTCAAGGGTCCCACTCCAGAAGCAGAATGGCTTCTTTTCCAAAAGAGTCTTCCAGGACCAAAATGCATCCTTAAGGAAACCAGCAGAAACGAGTATAAAATGAATGTGAGATGCTTGTTGGATTTGCTCGGGAAAGAGAGAAATGTCATTCACAAAACAGCAGACAGGTAAAAATAAAAAAAATGCAATGTCAGAAATGAAAATAAAAAAACTAACTTGATTTTTTTGCATTCAATAAGCCATCAAAAAAACACACTCCTATCTTTTATTGCAAGTATGCACAAAATACATGAAAATGTGTAGCATTGCTCTATTCTGTTTATATCAGGCTCATAAAACAAAAACAATGCAAACTGTGCATGCAAACAAAATGGTATGCAGTTTATTCAGTCATCGTCCAATTATAAAAAAGACACTAATAGCTACACAATGAGCACTGACATGAATACTAATGCTATTTATTTTCTTATGTTCCTGATTTGATCCTCAATGATTAATGCATGTTACTCCTAAGAATTATTTTAATCAAAATGTAATAACTTGCTCATCCTCTTAAATAACCTTTCCTTTTCCTCTTAGGTCACTTTGGGTAAAGTCAGGCATTTGGGGAAATGCTGCAGCATCACACAGCCATCTGCTTAGCCCACAGTTATATATATTATATTCATTATTTCTTTATTTATTGTTTCTTCTGGGATCTATAAGATTTTTTGGAAGAAATTAATAGTTTTATTCCCCAAGGACACATTAAACATGACAGTAAAAGCATTTATAATCTTATGAAAGATTTCTGTTTTAAATAAATCCTGCTCTTTTTACTTTTCATACCCTGAAAAGAAAAGAAAAGAACAAATTCCACAGAAACACATCTGTTTTCAGCAATGATTAAATATAAAATGTTTCTTTATGACCAGTAATGAATACACTGTTAAATGTTTCTTCACTGAGGCTTTGGAGTTTTTTTTTTTTTGGTCATAAAAACCATATGTGTGATTGATATATAAAAACCGTATTAAAGTCTCTCATCACATTTCCTGTTTTAAGTCACAGTATATACCCCAGATGTCTACATTTATTTTGATGTTTGTTTCCAATTAACCTGCTATGGGAAAAGAGACAGGAATCTATGCTTGGTGCTTTTGTTTTAGTAACCGAAAACTCCCAAGCAGTGAAGGCACTTTAATTTCAGCACGCTATTGGATCCAAGTGTGGGAAAAACATGCAATTTCGTGTGTTTATGACTGGCAATAGGCCAGGAAGGTCACAACTGCACAAACTTGTCTCAAGATATTGAAAAGAAAAAAACTGAAAAAGAAAGGGGCAGGGTGTGCCAGTGATGACACACCAGAACTTTGCTCCAGAACACCTGTTTCTAACATTCCCACACACACACACAATTCCCAGCATTTCAGAAGCCGATGACTCACACGTGTCCTCACCGAGGAATCTCCAGAAGAAAATCACTCATGATTGCACAAGATCATTAAAAAGAAAAGTGGTGAAACAAGACGATGGCGAGGTATTGATTGGGAACGCTGCAACTGTGGGTGTTGAGACCGTGCTTAGTTAGCAACATGAATTTGTTCATGACGACCTATTGTCCATTGATAAAACCTTCTTTTTGTAATTTCCGAGAAAAAAAAAAAAACATTTAAAAAGTAAAAGTCTGATTTAAAAACAACGACCAAATAGGCATCATAGATCACCAGTGATCTCTATTATGAACAATTTTTTCTTGATATTTGAAAATGTAAATTAATCACAAAATATTTGCTTCAGAATCATGCTAATGCATCAAAAATAGCTAGAATTTCCATTGTTAAATCATGCTAATTAATCCTTAATCAACAGAGATTAATTTAATAAATATTTGTGAATAGGCATAATTTGTTAATGTAAACTAGTTATTTTTATGGTGGGTAATTGGATGACAAAACAAGGATTTCCTCTGCTGACTGATTTTATTTTACCAAGTTTAAAGCAAGTCAGTGATCTTACAAACTCAAATTCATTATTATTAATTCATTATCGAAATTATTATTATTCAGTCTTATTGATGATGGGTTTGTAAAGGTAAGCAAAATGTGTAAAATATGAATGCAACTTGCAAACGTTTATATCTAGCCTTTTCCTATAGAAAACCATTATAAACAAAAAGCTACAAAAAGTTGAATTTAGCATGTTTGCTTCTTGTTTTGAGTTGATCTGCTTTTTTGGATAAGAATAAAGTGTATATTGATCTTTTAATATCACATTAGGATGCATTTTTAAATTTGACCGTTTTAGAATGTCTCACTGTTGTTGATTGAAATACTGCAACAGGTGCTGTATGGCAAACTTGCAGTATGTTAACTTTTGTTATTCCCCTTTTAAAAGATGATATACATATTTGGGCTTAAAAATGGGATGGAAAATTGACAGTTGCCAACATGTGCCAGTCACATGACTGAAAACTAAGAATGTGCACACTAATTGCTACTTTTTCTTTTCTTACTAGATTAAAGAAAAAGAAAGTAGAGACCAATACATGCACAAACATTTTCATGTTAATTTCATGTTAACACGAGGATAATCCGTAACATAAACCCAGAGGTTAACACAAAATGATCACTTTTAGGTCTCCCCAGTTCCCTTATCCCAAAATAAATAAATAAAATAAAAAATAAAATAAAATATTTGCTCAACCTATCAAGTCACGAATAAAGCATGCTAGAAAATTCCAATGCAATGCAATAAAATAATTAGAGTCTCAACAAAAATGATTTATACAAATTCAAAAGAATAAATAGTTTCAAATAAATAAATAAAACAATGTTCTTTCCTTCAAATCAAACTCATTGACTGCTGACTGCTTTCATGCCATGTGTTGAGAGCCTTTATTGGGCCTTTCTGTGGTGCAACTGTGGAAGAAGTCTTCTTGGTGTTTGTTTTGGTGTGTGTGTGTGTGTGTGTGTGTGAATGATAAAGACACACTGTGTCAGCATGAAAGAACCGCAGTAGCTGTGACGTGTTGGTTGAGGGAGTGAAAAAAGCATGAAGTGTGAAAAAGAGAGTGAGACAGATAAAAGAATGTGAATGCAGAGAGAGTGAATGGGGCAGGAAGGCGAACAGGACATCATTAGTGACCAGTGCAAAGCTTTAATGAGCAGGATCGCTATAGTCTTCCATCTGCACTGATGCCTGAAGGCTGGAGAGAGTGTTTGGCTGCCCACTGCGTCGTTCTGACAAGGGCTGAGTTACCACCAGACATCCCCTCAGCTGGACACTCTCTCTAGGCACAAAACACACACGCATAGCCACCTTTATGTCTGAGAAGACACATACAGACTACCAAAAGTGCCTTTAAGGATTGATCACATAATGATTGTTTTGCCTTGAGGCATGGAAGCCGTTTGGCCTACAGTCTCAGACCTCTGTCCTGAGCTGTGTGTGTTCCTGCCTGCAACATCATGTCTGAATGCATTTCTGGTATGTCTGGTGTATATATATATATATAATCTAAATTCCTTAAAGTAAGTGATCCATATATATGGATAACTTTAGTGTTACCTTACAATTTCAATTTAGTTATAAAAAAATTGTCCACATCCCTGCAATAGCGTTACACTTAGGAAGACGTGAAATAATGTGAACGCGTTCATAATAAAAAGTCCCTCACACAGCTTCGGTGGGTCCTTCTGTAGCAAATCCATGCATTTTTGTATGATAAATATCCATATTTCAAACTTTATTCACCCCGGAGCCGTGTGATGGACGTTTTATTATGAATACATGCATGTTATTTTGCGTCTTCCAAAGTGAGCTATCCTATTGCAGGGGTCACCAAGATCCGTCCTGGAGGGCTGGTGTCTATGGAGAGTTTAGTTCCAACACTAATCAAACACAAATGAAGCAGCTAATTCACTTCCTAACTACCTGATAATGATGAAAAAGAAGTGTAGAGACAGCTTTTAAACCCTTTTTTTATAACCTATTCATAGTAGACACAGTACACTAAAAATATATCTTCTATATAATGAGATATTCGAGATATTCAAATGTTGTGTATATTTTAGGTATATACTAGGGCTGGGCGATATATATCAAACGATATATTATGCGCATCTCATCAGTAAAGCCGGTTCTTTGATTAGCGGTAAATCTTCGTCAGCTGTGTTTAAATGCAGCGCCAGTTTATGAACAGAGCCGTAGATCACTGAGAAGCTGCGCGTTAGTTTCGCGGGTGATTCGATGGCGCAGCTTCTCATTGATCTACCGCTCTGTTTATAAACTGGCGCTGCATTTAAACACAGCTGACGAAGATTTAGCGCTAATCAAAGATCCGGCTTTACCGACGAGATGCGCATAATATATCGTACGATATATTTCGCCCAGCCCTAAAACACACAAATGAATGTATATATTTAAGACAAATGTATTTTTATATACAATATAAATAACATAAATAAAAATTATATATGTAAATATTTTCAATATATATTGTGTATTTATATATTGCATACAAAATAAACACACACACATGTATGTAAACAAAAACTTTTATTTTGGAATGCGATAAATTATTTGACAGTGCGTTTATATAAAAGCATTTATGAATATTGGTCAAAAAGAAAAAAGAAACTATTCTAAATGCAGTCAAAGAAACACACTTTTCTACATTATAACAATAATTTCAACATAATAAGAAAAAAATCATCATGAGGTCCAACTAAATACATCAAGAAAAGAATCATGTGACACTGTAGACTAGAGTAATGACTGCAAAAAAAAACAGAACAGAATTTTATCACAGAAATAAATTACATTTCAAAATATAGTAATGTAGAAATTTTTAATTAATCAAATGCAGCCTAAATAAATAAATAACAAAACAAACAAATAAAAAACTGTGCTGTATTGTTCACAAAAATCTCAGTTGTAATTGGATTCCTAGCATTTTAAATCAGTAGTTCAAAACAAAAGATTCACAATTCATTGTATTGTAAAATCAATGGATTTCCCTTCATCTTGGCCTTTTGATATTTCTTTCTATATTTTTATGATTTTATAAACGCACCCCACCGAGCGATGCTTTCCAGACACCAGTTAGTGACCTTGTCAGCCAGTTTGCTTTAGACCTATTGATTATGGCATCTGAAGTCAGGTGTAGCCTAAGCATTGACGTTTCTCTGCTGGTGCAAAAGATTTTTGACTTTATGCATTCCCAGTCACATTTGTTGAAATAACACACAGGCTCTGCGTAGTCATGTAATGATATTGTGACATTGCTTTGTTGAGGTGACTGTGAGCTGTAGCTCAATTACAGGCCCTGCTAATACAATTACAGAGTGTTTCTTTCTTCATATTCAAACATCCTCAAAGTTGCTTTTTCATATGATAGGTCATCTGTTTTTGCTGTCTAATATGATTTGCCAAGCCTGCATGTCCCAATAAGTAAAGTAATTGAGAGTCTTATTTTGTGCACCATTCTACCATGTAAGGTCCCTTCATGCAGTTAGAGCTTTATTATTGTGAAGGAACGGAAGACGCTGCAATGAACATTGTCTTGGTAGATCTGATTAGCTTCTTAACAGGCTTGGCTTTCCAAAAGATGGATTTGCATTTGTTATTTAAACAAAAGATGCATTTATAATCCGATACAGTGTAAAAGATTTCACTATTTTACAGTTGTGTATTGTCCATAAAAATTGTTATCTCTCATTAATTGCATGCATATACAATATTTAAAAGTATAAAATTATGGACACTAATTCTGAAAAGGCTCTTTATTTCAGCTTAAATTTCTTTCGAGATGTTCCAGATTTCAGAGTCCTGGCCTGTGGTGGAGATGGCACCGTTGGATGGATTCTCGATGTTATAGGTGAGTTCAGATGAAAACAGAAATACATTTGTATTACGCTCACATAATGCTTGTTTGTTTGCTGTGGCCTCTTATTGACTGAGTCATATGTTAGAGCAATTAAAAGCTTGAGATGTGGATCAAGGCTTCCATACTCTACCAGGTTGTAAATTAAATCCAGGAAGTTTTCATTCTAATAAAAACAACATGCTAAAGTAAACTTCATAACATAAAGACATCTTGAGGAGATACTGCGGGGAAAAAAGGCTTTTCTTGTTGTTTCAGAGGTTCTTTTGTACAGAAGTGATTTTGTTATATTTGCCAAAATAGTCAAATACTTATTTTTCACAGAACTAAAGCTATTACATTCGTACCTGTATTTTCGGGAAAAATAGGATGATTATCTTTCTTCAAGAAATGGCATATTACTTATATCATCTGAAGAATAGTCTCCGCAGGTGATTTTTTTTTAGATGACGTCCTCATTAAGTTCTTTATTTGTGTCAAAAATTGCCTCCATTTTTTATCAATCAAAACAAAGGCAGAGTAATAGACTGGATGCTTTCAGAGGTGTGTATTCAGAGGAGAACCACTGTAGTTTTGACATTACCATTTATTTCATTATACAGTACATGTATATATACATATGTAATGTAGTCTGTATGTGTATGGCTCAAAATCAGCAAACATGTCATTCAATGTAACATATCATGAAAAAGCATTTATTGGAGAATTCAATAAAGTTGTTATACATATTATACTTGGATCATTGACTTAATCTTTTGAACAACCTGTTAATTTCAGTGAGTAAAGAACAAATTTATACACTTTATACTCTGACAGAGAGCCTGTTCTTCTTGTTTTTAATATTATTAACTTACATGAACAAACAATGAACAATGCACTATTTATGAATCTTTATTAATGTAAGTTAATGAAAATACAGTTGTGCATTGTTTATTCATGTTAGCAGGACATTAACTAATGTTAACACAACGTGTGATTTTAATAATGCATAAGTAAATGCTGAAATTAACATTAACTAAGATTAACAAATGCTGTAGAAGTATTGTTCATTCTTAGTTCATGTTTACTATATTGCTAACTAATTATTATAACATTATTGCAAAATATGTATGCACCTGTTGTAAATAATAGTGAAAATACCCACTATTACTGATTTTTGTAGAAACTATGTCCTCTGTATAGAACTGTTGAATTCCTATAAATAGCCCTTTTTATTTATTATTGCATTATTTTCTGGAGAAAAGGTAAAACAAGTTATATTTCCCCCCTCTGCCATTATAAAGCAACTTCAGTAGAATCGTGGCATGTTCACTTTTTCCTATTGATCTCTGAAGTGCTGTTCTTTCTCTTAGATAAAGCCAACTTTGAACAGAATCCCCCTGTGTGTGTACTTCCTCTCGGCACAGGAAATGACCTCGCAAGGTGTCTGCGCTGGGGTGGAGGTAATTTAAGTCATTTCAATATCTTAATTCGACACTGTAATTTAGATTTTGTGTGAAATGTGTCCTTTGGCTTTCAGGCTATGAAGGAGAAAGTCTTTTACAGATTCTCAAGGACATTGAGAACAGTATTGAAGTGATGCTGGACAGGTGGAAAATTGACATCACCCCTATAGACAAAGATGAAAGAGGAGATCCAGTCCCGTACAGCATTGTGAACAATTACTTCTCTATTGGCGTGGTGAGTCTGAACAATAAAACTTGCATGTAGAGACCCCTGAGGCTCCTTAACAATCCACATACTTCCCTCCCAATAAGAGAGAGAGACTCGCACAGACGCATCTGTCCGGAGCGCAAGTCTGGTCTATTAATCGTGATACAGTATGTGATGACTGTGAGTAGAGTTTATGAATGAAGAAGTGAATAAGGCCCCTAAGTAATAAGACTAAATGAGCTAATCAAGAGGGCTGAGTGCTTTTTGAAATGCCAAGAGCATCTATTACATTAACAAAGCCGTCCCTCATCACTGCGGTGAGGAGAGAAGCTTGCCAATTGACAATGAAATATGCCATAGACGTTACACGGCTCTCGTCTTACCGAACGACGATCAAACACGTCGTGTGTTGATGCATCTCGGGCTGTCTGAAATCTAATGATGCTTATTACAGCGACCGCATGTCAGCCATTATCCAGAAATGTCAAGGGAAATACGGTAATTGACATTTACAGGTTTGACGGCTCTGTTTTATTTTAGATTTGTACACATCTTAAAAAGAGAAATTGTAATGAGGGAGACATGCTTGGGCAAATGTTAGTCAATGTCATCTTGTTAATAAGGGAATTGATGGATTTAAGTATTGATTTATGAAACATTCAGTCCCATGTTCACCTTTACATAAAACAAGTATTTGATGAATAGACAGAGATAGACAAATATATATACAGTTGTGCTCATAAGTTTATCAAAAATCTATCTACCTATCTATATATATATATACTGTACACTGCTTAAAAACATAAAGGAAACACTAAAATAACACATCCTAGATCTGAATGAATGAAACATTCTTAAATACTTTGTTCTTTACATAGTTGAATGTGCTGACAACAAAATCACACAAAACTGATCAATGGAAATCAGATTTATTAACCCTTGGAGGTCTGCATTTGGAGTCACACTCAAAATAGAAGTGGAAAAACACTCTACAGGCTGATCCAACTTTGATGTAATGTCTTTAAAACAAGTCAAAATAAGGCTATGTGAGTGTGTGTGGTCTCCACATGTCTGTATGACCTCCCTACAACTCCTGATGGGCATGCTCCCCATGAGGTGGTGGATGGTCTCCTGAGGGATCTCCCCCCAGACCTGGACTAAAGCATCCACCATCTCCTGGACAGTCTGGAGCAATGTGGTCTTTGTGGATGGAGCGATACATGATGTCCCAGATGCTCAGTTGGATTCAGGTCTGGAAAATATGTGGGCCATTTCTCTGTGCGGCCCTCCAAAGAAATGCCACCCCACACAATTACTGACCCACTGCCAAACCGGTCATGCTGAAGGATGTTGCAGGCAGCAGAACGTTTTCCACGGCATCTCCAGACTCTGTCACGTCTGTCACATGTGCTCAGTGTGAACCTGCTTTCATCTGTGAAGATCACAGGGCACCAGTGGCGAATTTGCCAATCTTGGTGTTCCTGGCAAATGTCAAACGTCCAGGGGTGCGTTTCCCTAAGGCAACCATGGTTTTAAGATCCATCGTTACCAATCCAGAAACGTACCCCAGCACGGTGTTGGGCTGTAAACACAACCCCCACCTGTGGATGTCTGGCCATCATACCACCCTCATGGAGTCTGTTTCTGACTGTTTGAGCAGACGCATGCACATCTGTGGCCTGCTGGAGGTCATTTTGCAGGGCTCTGGCAGTGCTCCTCGTGTTCCTCCTTGCACAAAGGTGGAGGTAGCGGTCCTGCTGCTGGGTTGTTGCCCTCCTACGGCCTCCTCCACATCTCCTGTTGTACTTCTCTTTCTCCTGGTAGAGCCTCCATGCTCTGGACACTACGCTGACAGACACAGCAAACCTTCTTGCCACAGCTTGCATTGATGTGCCATCCTAGATGAGCTGCACTACCTGAGCCACCTGTGTGGGTTGTAGACTCCTACCACCAGAGCGAAAACACCGCCAACATTCAAAAGTGACCAAAACATCAGCCAGAAAGCATAGGAACTGAGAAGTGGTCTGTGGTCACCACCTGCAGAAGCACTCCTTTATTGGGGTTGTCTTGCTAATTGCTTATAATCTCCACCTGTTGTCTATCATGTTTGCACAACAGCATGTGACATTGATTGTCCATCAGTGTTGCTTCCTAAGTGGGCAGTTTGATTTTACAGAAGTGTGATTGATTTGGAGTTACATTGTGTTGTTTAAGTGTTTCCTTTATTTTTTTGAACAGTATAGTTGGTTCTCAGTTAGGTTATATATACGTGTCATTTTTTTACATAACAGATTTTTATTAAAAAAGTAATATCTTGTCCTAATCAAAAACACCTGTGTTGTCAGGAGCATCAGTGTTTCTTTGATGCGGTCAGACGGATGAGTGGTCAGCTGCGCTCTCTTCAGCATCTCTGCCGTTGTGTGCTCCGAAGCCACCTTGGGTCACTGTGTCACTTCTCAATAGACCGCCTCAACATTCCCAGTACTTTAAAAGATTATCTCCTGCTGCATAATGATGGACTGCTCCATTGAGCTGCATTTTTAGACAAGCAAACATAGTTGACTGGAAACAATAGGGTGAAACTAACATCTGTCATAAATGTAGGTTGTCATAAATTGATATCTGATGGTTTCAGAGGTCTCTGGATGCCAGCACTAGTAATGTGGATTATGGCCCCATTCCAAATGGGGCAGTGCCCTCGGGACCGTCAGAGGCTTTGAACTGAGATCACCACAATGGCTTAACATACAAACATAAAGCACTGCAAAAGTCATATTGGTACTGATAGGTGCGTATTATATTCCAGTGGTGGCGGTTCTCACAATGTGAAATAAACAAAGAAATGAAAACACACTCTTGCCACTAACTGAATGCACTTTTGCTATTTATATATTTATTACTTTGATGTTGTATACAAAAGTACACTTTCACATTTGCAGTGCCATTTCTTTTTTATCACAATTGCTTATTGTTTCCCTACATTTTAAAAACTACATCTTTGTAAACTATTTTGCAAAACAGAAGTTGGATTTGTCAATCAATCAAACCTCATTCAACCAATTTTGTCCTTGAGTGTAATTTTACTTATATAAATAAATTTCTGTTATTCTATATATAATGTACAAGCTATATATAACTACAATCCAAATAAAGAAAATTCATTTCAATTGATGTTTAGTTATGTAGATTTTGTCCATTAAATGTTTCATTGTTTATCTATTTTAGACCGAAGAGAGAAAGTGAGCGATTCAGTTTGTTTTGCCAATCACGTGACCTTCCCTACTCTGACGGAGCGTCAGCTGTGTGCGTGCGCGTGCGCGGGAGGTCGTACGTGTGTTTATTTATTTCTGAGCCGAGCGTTTCGTCTTTCAGCCGGTGTAGGGATTAAAACAGCGTCGATCCAAAATGATCTGAAGAAAGAGAAGGTAAAGATGCTGTAATATCTGTTAAAAGGACATTTGTTCTGTTAAAACTTGTGTATCAAGGTCGTCCTGCATCGCCGCTAAGTTACATGATTAACGTTAGCTGCCTTCCCTTGCGGACAGACAAAAACAAAGCAGATACTTTTTCATCAAATGTATTTTTGTTCTGTTTAGTATTTCGTCTCATTTGTGTTTAATATCGACTGAGGATCATTCTAGGCCCGATAGGCAACATTAAAGGTGTAACTATGAAGGTTTGTTCAAGATTTCAAGGCTTTAGCGGAAATCGCTAGCGAACATCTAAATCTACAAACTGTCTAGTAATAGTGTATTATTAATAAACTAATATAAAACTTGATTTTTAGAGAGTTAGAGTTATGAGGAAATAACGGTGTATCTCACTCGGTACTTAATGTAATCGGTCTTATTGCCTAATGCAACTAAGAAGTGTGTCACTTTGTTAGGTAACAGAGTTGTGGGTCTTTCCACTCTTAACGATCCACACAACACACTGATGCTCTGCTAGATGATCCAGCCAGACAGTTAATGCTTTCTAGACAGTGTGTAAGCTATAATTAAAGTCAAGGAACAACCTATGAGAATAATTGCCTGTTATAAATACCAGATTCAAGCAGGTCACTCAGATTGAGGTGACTTCTGAGCTAGATTAAATTTTTTTAATGCACTTTCCTGGTCTTATTAGATGGATAGACTTGAGTTAATTTTAGTAGATCTGCTGAGATACTATGAATAGTTTAAAGATTTTGTTCTAATGAAGATCCATTTACTATATTAAAAAAATGACATCATATTTAGTCTGGTTTATAGTTTAGTCTTTTATAACACAAAAGGATTTTACCTAACGCACTGGGAGATCATTGTACTTCTATCTAGCAAAATGTGCTTAATACTTTTTTTTGCCATCTAGTGTATGTGTCTTAATTTAAGAATTTGTAAATCTTTTTTGACTAGAAACAAGACGAAAATGCTAAGATAAGCCTTGAAGTGAAATGAAATAGTAAAAAAGGGTGGTGAACATGTTTATGGTTGACCTTCTCATTTTTTTTTTCTTGTCTGTGCAGCTCGAGAGGGGCTGGGATGGCGGTGTGTGCTCTAACTGTGCTTGACGGGCTCGGTGAGGAGGCCACGGCTTTGGGCGGCGTGGTTGTTCTGTTCCTGGCCGTGGTTCTTGCCTGGCTGTCTACTCATGTGGCCGACCGCGGAGATCACATTCTGGGGACCATTCTCACCGTGGGCGCCCATGCCTCCCTCATCGGCCTTGGGGGTCATGACAGCTACGCAAGCCCCCCGCCCAGCTCAGAGCCCAGCGAGCAGCAGGATGAAGAGCCCGCGGAGGAGGAGAAGCAGGATGAGGGAGAGGCCCGGCCGGATGGAGGGGAGGATGTGGCTGGAGAGGAGCTGCTGGATATTCAGGGAGGGAGAAAGAAAGTAAGCTATGTTCAGGGCGATGAAAGGGAAGAGGGCAAGGAGGAAGGGACAGACGAGGAGGCAGAGGATGAGACCGCCAATATCACTGTGAGACTGAAGTTCCTGAATGACACGGAGGAGCTGGCAGTGCTCAGACCACAGGACACCGTTGGACTGCTGAAGAGGTGAGACAAATACACATGAGGCAGTGGAAAAAATAATGGTAGTTCTTCGCTGGAGAATTGGAAAAAGACTTTCTTGGAAGTCTGATTGTAACATAGGTTTATGTTGAAACTGTAAACCTAGGGGAATTATTATATGATATAGTGAAATTATAACAAATAAGGTCAGCATTCTGAAGGGTTAAGGTCATATTGCAAGAGAATGTGTCTCATTGTAATTAGTCTGATGTCTGGGATTTGACCAATCCTCATTTTTATATACAGTTATATACATGTTTTACATTTTATATATATATATATATATATTTAACTGAAAAATACCGTTTTCTATGTACATGTATGTTACGTGCAAATTTGAAATGTAAGTCTCTTAACCTCTGAAGAGACTAGTAAATCACTTACACTTTAATATAGAGACTAAATCTCACTGTTGACTAGTTGCGTATTATGATGCCTATTTTTAACATATTGGCTGTTTATGGCAAAATGGTAAACGCTATATATAGACCTTAAAGTGAGACTATAAGCAGCTTATGCAGCCAACCACAGACCTAGGACTGAAAAAAAAATCTAATTACTAAAAGCACTTTTATTAGCCTTGTACATATAAAGGTATTTTTAGAAGCCATTATGTATGTTTTTTGTTTTTTTTTATTTTACAAATAAACGCATCCAAGTTTTAAAAATGCATTTGAAACAAGCTCACCAGGGAATAGGCAAATACACCAAAATAGTCATATTTTTTATTAATACTGTGCTGTGTAGTAATATTCAACTGTTTCGGTTTAAAATATTTGCCCACTGTTGCATGTATTGCTGTGATGCAAAGCTGAATTTTCAGCATCGTTTCTCGAGTCAGTGTCACATGATCCTTCAGAAATGAAATCATCCTATAATAAGCCGTTTAGATGCTCAATAATCATATACTAGTATTAGTGTTTAAAACAGTTGTGCTGCTTAATATTTTAGTATTTTCTGAAACATTCTTTACTCTCACTTTTGATCTTACTGACCCCAAACTTTTGAACAGTAGTGTAAATATTATAGTATAAAAAAAAATACTATATATATTTTATATTTTAATGTATTTTATATACATTTACGCATTATATTTCGCACACACAATGTTTTTCCTGCCACGTGACCGAGCAAGTATGCTTTGTTAATGTTTTCTCTCTCTCTCCTTCAGTAAGTACTTCTCTGGTCGTGAACATCAGATTAAGCTCATCTACCAGGGTCAGCTGTTGCAGGACCCTCAGCGCTCTCTCCTGTCCCTCAACATCACCCACAACAGCGTCCTCCACTGTCACGTCTCTCAAGCCCAGGCGCTGGGTGAAGCGGCCGCAGAGGACAGTCCTCGAGCCGGGAGGGGCTCCATGCTCAGCGGGGGGCTGCGCTCGGCAGGTGTGGCTCTCAGCACTGGAAGCCTGGTCATCCCTGTCTTCGTGGTGCTGCTCGCTGTCGTCTGGTACTTCCGAATCAACTACCGCCAGTTGTTCACTGCCCCGGCCACCATCTCTTTGGTTGGGGTCACAGTCTTCTTCAGCTTCCTCATCTTTGGCATGCACAGTCGATGAGAAGACGAATGCAGAGAGGAATTATGCCAATCTTTTTGGGAAAAAGAAAAACGAAACGATAGGACGTGAAAATAATCAATCAGCTGTAGCCGAGAAAGTTCTCAGGGAGCCCTCGAGGGTTCTGGTGCCATTTAGACGACTGAAGTCGTGCGTGTGGTGAGACGTGTGCTAGTGCTTTCAGCTTCATTTGTGAGCAGCACAAAGTAACACAGCTATATAATTTAGCTTCTTGGAAAATAAAAAAACAGCTTTATAATTATTTAATCTCAGCCTAAAGTGTAGCTTCTCTGTGTAAAGTGAAGTCAGGAGCTCTTGTCTGACTGGACTGATTGGTTTTTATCAATTTTGCATCTCATGTTCACTGGTAATAGCACCACTATCTTCTGTAGCAGCGGAAATCATTCTATGTTCAGATCTCAGTACACAAATAACAGATGTGATGTCCTAGTTAGCAGATATTTTGAGACATCAGTTTACTCGTTTTTTGATGTTTGTGATTGAAGGATTTTTCTTTTGCCAGTGTCAGTGAAATCTGTATTTATTTCAGACTTATGTCAACATAACAGTATGGTTTAGCACGTCTGCTGCTATTCACACCTTATAGTTATTTAGGACATGAGAGTTTTATACATGATGAACATTTTACATGCAATCATGCTGGAGTATTCAAAAGAGGCTGTAGAAAACTGCATTAATAGGCATTTCATATGTGACGCCGATAACAAAGCAAATACATTTTTTTCTCCTGTGTAAAATCTGTATATAAGCAATGTATTTACTGTAGATAAATCAAATGAGGCATAGAGGAACCTTAAAGCTCTCTGACAAGTTTGGTGGTTTTTGTATGAATGGGTCACAGTATTGTCAGCAATATCCGCATATGTTTTAGGGGAAAACTACCTTCTCATTCTCGCTACAACAGACAACTAGCATCTCTTTAATTAAAATGCTTTTTGGTTTTGCATTGATGCAGTAATTCAGAATAAAATTGCTCATCTTTGAAATAATTTTTTTCTGTTCTTATCCATCCACAAACACACACACACACACACACACACATATATGTACACACACAAACACAAATGTAAATGTATAAAGTCATAGATCCTTGGAAGTTGGAATAAGGTTGAAGAAATATGGACATTTTTGAGAGTGGTTTAAGAATGAGTGTGAGGACATCATTAAATCCTGAGAAAAATTTATTTAGACTATTACAGTTCATGGAGAGCCAGGGCAATAACTGAGCATCACAGAAGAAACATACACCCACAGCAACGGTATATCCTAAGCTGTACCATGTATTTGTTTTTTTTCTCCATCATGCAGACATTTCAATTTGCACGCAGAGAAACTCTCAGGTCATTTAAACTTCAAGCAACATAATTCACAAATGACAGCTCAGTGCCAAAAATACAATTTTACTGAAAAAACAATAAGGCGCCTACTCAGGCTGGATTTTATCCATTTAAGTGCATCTTCAATTGCTATTTGCATTTCAGAATTTTTTTTTTACCATACAAAACAAGCTGACATCTAACATAGTAAGTGCTCTAAGGCTCACTGAACTCTTCAGCCATTTAAACTTTGTAATTTAGAGAAAATGCGTAAGTTACCGATCAAAGAGTCAAAAAGCCATGATTATTAAAAAAATTAAACATTGACACTAAACTAAATAAATAGAGTATCAGACAAGAAATATAAGCTATGACGACAAACAAGAATACTATCTTCAAAAGAGACAAAAAAGGCAAAAGATTGTGTATTCACAGATTTGGCAGAAAGCTGGTCAGTAATACTATGCAAGTCCATTATTTAGCGAGAGAGAGTATTGGTAGTAGCTTCGCTTGCAGAAAGCAGCAGAGAAGAGATCAACAGGATGCAGTAACTTTAGCAAGACTATATAAAGAAAAGATACCCTTTAAAACCAGCAGAGGACATTGCACAGATTTACCTACAGTGTAACAAGAGCCACCAGGGAACAAAATATTTGCAACATCCCATTCACATTCATACAATCTGGCCAACATTCACCATCTCATATTTTCATGTGCCACTGTAAACCAAATCTCATGTATACACACAAAAGAGTATGCAACAACACGATGACAGTGAACTGCATAGTAAAATAAAATGCTTGCTCCGGCTCACGTCCACATACAAAAACCACATTTAATCACAAAAACACTCACTTTTTACTGTGCCGTAACAAATATACTCTCTTGTGCCACAGATACAAATGTCTGAAACAGTCCCCAGGTATTCTCAGTCATAAACAAACTCTGTGTGATTGTGTTGCACGTTCCTCAGTTCAGGTTATCGTAGTTCACTGGGGGAATGGGTAGTTTTGGTCGCTTTTTCCGACTGGACAGGCCCAGTGCATTCTGGGAGCTCCCACTCCCGCTCCCACCGCCTGTTACTCTCTCTCGGTCTCCTCTTTCTCGTTCCTGCCCTTTGTCCCGTTCTCCTCCACCTCCACTGGTAGTAAGAGTCAGTGTACTGGGCTTTTTCTTTTTCTTAGGTCTCTTAGATTCAGAGTTATTGGTGCCTGAAAACAAGTTGGGGATAAGTGAAAAAAAAAAAACAGAGAGTGTCGTTTTTTTTAAGTGTTCATGATAAACTCACTGGCTTTTGAAGATGCCGAGTCTGAAGGTGAGATATCAGAAGAGCCGTCCCACTGGAGGCGAGACATGATCAGTTGGCCATCAGGGGCATCATAGCCGTCATTTTCCAGCATTGTTTCAGAGTCAGGTAGCGTCGACCTATTAAACATGAAGCAAGATATGACTACACAGAGACACATGCTGAATAAGCAAACATTTAACAAGAACCTCGGTTTACAGAAACAATCAACAGATTTGCAGATGAGCCGCCATAGTTTCTTTAGTCACCCTTTATAAGTTTTTTTAGGGCACTGAATACAGCATACAGATAACAGCATCTGAGAAGTGCCTTAATGTAAATGACTCTACAGAAGCTTGTAAAAAAGATAGTGTGAATTTAAAAAACAAGCATGAGCAGGTCATCATTTAAACTGTACAAAACTAGTAACACTGTGAAATACGTTTTTTTAACATTAGTTGATGTATTAGCTAACATGAACTAACAAAGCACAATACATATTTTTACAGCATTTATTAACTTTTGTTAATACTAGTTCATAAAAATACAATTGTTCATGTAAGGGTTGTTTGTTCTATGACTTGTAATATTTAAACAGATTTGACAGCTCTACATATTTGCCAACGTTTAAAATGGTTACATAGAAAAACTGTGCATCACACCCTTCAATCTCGTAACGTTTCAAGGCATTCAGAACACCACAAACTCTCACTGAAAGAAGTCTTGTTGCTAGGCGACACCTTTAAATGGAAAACAGTGTTTTCTGAAATTGGCTCAAGATATCATACATATTTGATATCCACCGACTGCATGGAATCATGGAGCTAAGTCTGCACACATAATACACTACGTGATTTTCTGTGAAATCTGTCAGCTTCTGACTGCCCAAAATCTGCAGACTGACTGAGGCTTTCTCCAACTAATGATGGCTGTTCCAGACTGCAAATTGGGAAAACAAACTGGGAAAAACTTTGTGTAGTGTATTCCAGCCTTTAGTTCACAATGCATTGACTAATGTTAACAAAAGATGCACATTTTGACTTACAAATGAGTGTTAGTAAATGATTAAATCTACAACAACTGAGGTTAATAAATGCGTGTAATGTTCATTGCTAGTTTGCGAACAAATAAAACCTCACTGTAAAAAAATAAACACAGTGGACTAAGCTGCGCACAAACTCCAGATGGTGTGCCTCAAGGCTCAATGCTAGGACCTATTAGTTTTTCACCTTTATGATTAGGCAGATGCTACAAATAAACACAAGCTTGATGAAAAAGGTACATTATGATCGAGATGAAAGGAGAGGAAAGCGCGTGGGTACACATTGTTTTCTGACAGGGAGACGTCAGGGTTGGGATAAAGGGTGAAACTCACGCGGACGGCCCAAGGAGGAAGACCCTGACTGCCCTCCTCTGTTCGTCCGTGTGCTGGGGACACCGCTGGGACCTGCCAGGACACAACGTGGCATTACGCACTGCACCAGAGACAATGACGGGCAAGAGACTGGGTGAACACTACCAGCAGGACTGGAAAAGATGCTCTAGGGTTAGATATTAGCACTTAGGGAAGGGGGGTTCAGTGCTGGCTGACGTTCAAGAAGTCTCTTGCTGCGTAAAACAGGCAGTGCTTTAAAACAACCTATGACTGTCCAATTGGGAATTTATGGTGCACTTTTGTGTCCAATTGGGATGGAGACAGAATAATTCAATTAAACAGAAGTGAGGCCAAATTAAATGAAACAGAAAAGAAAGCTGAAAAGTGAGCACCAATCAAAAATGTGGGGTTTAAATGGAGTTGCCAGTTGTGTTCCGTAAAATCAGTCCCAACATAACATGATCATTTCCATTTACATGAATGAAAAAAATCATGCATTCGCACATCACATGCAAAATCAATCTCTGGTTCTAAAGCAGCAGCACACACACTAATACATACACATCCCTGACACTTGGACCAGTGAAAAACTACATCTTTTTGACTGTACCCCTTTATTAGAGCAACAGTTCAAAAATGTGCTTTTTAATCACTTATTCTTCTTCATGCGGTCATATCATATATTAACCAGTTGCAAGAGTATGCTCTTCTCTTTTGTTGTGCAAATAGTGCTGAACAGTTAAAAAGCTACAAATATTTATATATGTAAAGGCTCCTCAATTGCAGGGTTATAAAAAGCTTTAACATATAGTAAAAAAAATTTTGGCCAGGCTTAAAATGTGTAAAGCCCTTAACTGGTTTCACAAATGTTTCAGCCTTCCTCATAATATACGCCGCTGTGGAAAAAATACTTACTCTATGCTGGCAGGAAAGATGACAAACTTGGTGACTTTCACAGTGAATAAGGTAATGGAAATAAACTCTAAACATCAGTGAGTGTAGTACAGTGTGGATTTGTAAGAATAAATCACAGTTTATTTTTATGGTTTCATCTTAGTTCACAAATATGGACTGAATTCTTACCGAGTACACATCTTCTTTGTGTGCTCTGATACGACCCCACATTGCTGAGGAGAGAGAGAGAGCCTGTTAGCAAGAGGTAAACTCCAGTGAATTACAGATTGTATAATCCCAATAATACCATTTAATGGCAAAATGGCTGAAATGAAAAACAGTTAACACTTATTTCAAACATTGACAAAAAAAATTATAACAGAAAAAAATAAATATGAAAATTTGATCTTAGTAGATTTTGTAACAGAAAGAGGAGGAAAATGCCACTTGGTTAAAATTATGCTAATATCGCAAATGTTCAAAATGATTCATCTTTCTTTAATCCTGTATAATGTTGTCACGGTACCAAAATTTCAGTATTCAGTACCAATACCAGTGAAAATCCACGGTTCTCTGTACCAAAGCAAAACACAAAAACACTTTTATATAAGAGGACTTTTATTTCATCAAACAGCAAAACTATATTTCATAGCCTAGAACTGCTTTTCTGATGGACCGAATTTAAAGATACAAACATTACCATTCATTTGTTCTCTAACACACATATTTTGGCTACACAGGTCATTTAAAAGCCTCTAGTGTGTAAAAATAGTGCACTATTATGTCCTGTTTTAAACGCTATAGGAGCATTAAATAGTTAATAAAGAAACTTTAGTCTGATAATGTGCATTAACTTAATGTATTTTCTAAAAAAATAAGTGGGAATTTCAAGTTGAATTTAGCGCCAGAGCAAATTTTGACACTTGTCGGCGGCGGTGTGAACGCACAGTAACGATTAACTAAGCAAATTGCAATGCCATCTGATGTTTAGGATGTACTTGTTGATGAAAATCTGTATCTTGTTGGTAATGGTGTTGGTTACCCGCCACGTCTCGGATCCATACAGGAGAACTGCTTTCACATTGGTTTTAAAGATGCTGAGGTAAGGCTTTGGAGTTCCAGATGGTCTCATGGTGTTGAATGCAAACCTTGCTTTGTTGATCCGGCTCCTAGTCACTCCTGACTACACTTTCTTACACTGTCTTGTCTAAATCCTGCCTGCTCTGATCTCAGAGCGAAATATTAGTTGCCCCCTAATAAGTGGGAGAGGGATGGGGGTGTGGAGTCGGGACACCCTTAGCGTAACAGCACTGAAAAATTTGTACACCTAATCTAGAAGTTGTAGACAATTTAATTTATTTTTTCTTATTTTTCTTAGTATTCTTAGATATATAGATATATTTTTAGAAAAAAAAAAAAGTGTTTTCTTTTTTTTATTTTATCCAGTCTATATAATAATTAATCAAATATAATGCTCATATAAGAACAGAATGTACTTTTAATAATATTTATTCTTAATGTAATAATATATTCTCTATGTAAGAATATAATAATTCACCGTAGTCAGTATAGAGCGCAGTTCCTCAGGTCCCAAAGTCTCATAACTGATGCCAGAGCTGTAGTTATACTGCAAGAGTCAATGAGTGAGAGATTGAAACAACAATCGCCATAAAACCACAGCAACAAATGCAAAAGTGAAAACGAGAACCAGTGTTATACATGTTAAAATAACTAATAATCTCACCTTGTACAGGTCTGCATTTACATTACTGCTGAGCTCTCCTGCAGAGCAACAAGACACAAAAACACTCAAGAGAAGCCTGCTGTCTGTCGTGCACTGCAATACCTTTAAACAGCTCCTGAAAGCTAGATTCAGTCAGAATAAAACCCACCGTTCTTGTGCTTCAGGGATTTGGATCTCCTGGGAGAGTTTGGATTCTAAAACACACAAATATATTTTCAAATTAAATATATTCAGAATATTAAACTAATAGCATTTTCAACAAGTTCATGTCAGATTAAAGTTTTATACCTTTTCTGACTTTCTCTTCTTGGCTGTGAAAATAAGAGATAACCGATATCACAAATTATTAAAATCAGGCCTACAATAGATAAAAAGACTTGCAAAATTTAGACACAAATAAGGAAATAAGAGGAAAAGAAAGCAACAGACAGATTGAATCAGCTCACCTTTCTTTTCTGAACCATAGGACCAGTCGTTATCATTGATATCATCATTGTCTTCCTGATCGCTTTCTGACTTGCTTGTGTTGTTGCTGCTGGCAATTCTGTAGAAAGAGCAGAGCAATCAATGCTTTGAAACAGCGCTAGAATTTTCCCTCAGGGATCAATACAATCTTTCTATCTGGCAGAAAGTGCAATCTTTGGAAAATAATCAGATTTTTAGTCAGCTATTGCTTTAATGCTGAGGGCTGACCTGCGGTTGGCTATTCGGCTGCTGTTGCGGCCCATGCCGAGACACTTCTCTAGATGAGGAGCGAAGCGAGAGGCCGCAATACTCCGGCTGCAGTTGGGACACACACACTCCTTATTCTTCCACTGGTTGTACACCTGCCCAAAGATGTCCACGCCAGGCTGGTCCACAATTTCTACATCCGAGGCAACCCATATTACACATTGTAAAAGCATGCAACACAAGATTTAGTATTTGTTCATTGTTATGACTGACTCACCAAAATCCTTCATACTTTCTTGGTCCGTTTCATCTAGGAAGAAATAGCCCTGTTTGACCGCCCTGTGCACCTCAAAACACAGCCCTAAACAGGCATCTTCCACTAAGTCAGAGTAAACGTCATGAGCCAAGGCCTACAACAAAGACAGAGAAGTTAAATCATAGGTTTTAAACGGAGCATTGTGTATTTTATTGGTCAAAACAGTTGAAACCTAGGATGCATAACACAATTATTTTGTAAGTACAGAATTTGCAAGAACACAAAAGCAGATTGATACTGTATGTTTCATAAATTAAACTCATATTCTGCAACCCTTCACCTCTAGCTTGGTGTTATCCAGGCCCGACAGAGACATATCCTCCATTTTCATTTGCAACAACTATTGTAGGAGAGCTCTCATTGTCGACAGCGATGAAAGAAGCAGAAACACTGAAAAACACAAAGACCATTACATCGTAGTCATATGTGATGATATATCCTATTAGCTAAAGCTCAAACCTTGTTTTGTTTTTATAATAAAAGAGATTCAGAATATGAAAATATTAGACTAGTAGTAAACAACAGAAAACAATTGAAACAGCCATTTATAACCGCATTTATTTTATTAAGCTCACATGCATTTTCTAGAATATAAGGTCCATTTTATAACATGCTTGTAAGGTTTATAAATTATTTATCATGTTCAGCAAGCTAATACATAACGGGAGTACTATGTACATGGGCGGGGAAAGCAATTATTCAGCAAAACAGCAGTCAAACAATAAAATTAATTTACAGTATTTAATAACCAGTTAATATTTAAACATAATAAAACTGTTAAATACGCAAACACTATTAGTAAACATAGCTGACAGGCACGACTGTGGCACTAGCCTGTCTCCTCGGTGATATAACTACTCATGGATGGGTTTGGGAAACACTGTGACACGTTTTCTTGTGGTTTTTGTAACAAAGTAGGCTAGTAACAGAGGCCGTGCGCGGTAAAGCTTTTTTGTTGCGCTCTTGATTAAATTGTATCTGTACTTACCAAGAGTGAACGGGCCGGGTGTTGTCATTAACGGACCCGCTGCGCGCTTGTTCAGCGACCACATAGAACAAACATCCTCAAAACGAACGAACACATGAAAATAACGAAAATGTTATCTTACAAAAATGATTAGATGCCTGGCTGAATAAGTCGTTGGCGTACAGATGATGTTTGAAAATAAAACAACGCTGCCATTTTGGCTCCGGTGAGACATCACTAGCCTATTTCCGATCTCATCTGACACATCGATTGAGCTGCCTTTAATTCGTTCCAGTCTCGTATAAACATGAATAAATACATAAACATTCACATTGAGATTTAAATATACGTACATGCATGTGACGACATCAATACAATGACGTAAGTATTTAATTACTAAAGAATATGTAATGACGTATAAATTATGCACACGCAAACACAAAAACTGATTAAGAGAAGGTTTATTTGCTCAAATTGTAAATTGCAGGGATATAACATCTCTTGCTATAGAAAATGTCCAAATGTTTCAAATCTGTAGTACAAATTTCTCTTTTTTGCGATTTCTACAAATAAACAAACACGGGAAGGGGTAAAAAACTAAAACTTAAATTAAAAACATGTCCCCAATTGACAAACGAACTTATTTTGGCTATAGCCGAATATTGCTTAGCCAACTCAAAATACAAACTCAATAATGATCACTCATTACAAAAGAAAAAAAAAGAAAGAAAGCTATATGTACAAATACCTTACAACAGCACTGAACCCAACCCAAATCTATTTGCAAGTCTCTAAATCCTATAAAATATCAACAAATCTTGAGAGGTCCACTGGGTTTCTTATCCCGGCCCGCCATTCAAATCATCTATAACCAAATTATGTTTTTCAAACTGAAAGAACACAACTTTTTTGCATGATACAGGCCTTAATTATTTTGGGTGCCTAAAATAAAGGTCACATGTCTGGAACAGCAAACACAGCATCCAGTTTAGTTATTACAGCAATCCCCCACCAACTCAAAACTACACACTTGTCTTTATATGCAAATTAGAGGGGGAAAAAATTACCTTTACAGTGCCCCGTTAAGTTGAGGGCTGCATAAAAATGCTGAGTAAAAGGTGGAAGCTCAGCAGAGGACGCTGGGTTGTGGGTTTAACTAATTTAGTTGCCTTTTTAGGCCAGGGCATTGGAATGAGAGAATATACCAGTCACCCTCAGAACTGCTCATATATACATAAACAACAAATGACGGTACCCCTGTCTTAAATAAAACATCTCCATTACATTCCTTGAGCTGGTGCATGAAAGACCTGTGAAGTGGCTGACATTATGGGCTAATGAGTGAAATGAAGAAAGAGGAATACTGAAAAACACAGGGCTTGTGAGCAAGGGTGTCCATCATAAGTGCACTGAATTGTGGGGTAACTCACATCCATCATATTTAAAACATACCGGTTTAAAAAAGAAAACAGTTCTTTGGAGCACCAAGTAAAACAGTGGTTGGAAAGAGGAACAAAACGTCAGCTTCAAACAATACATAACCATTATTAATCAATGGAAGAAAAACAAGTTGGTGCCCCGTAAAAAAAAACAAAAAACAAAACAAAACAAGCATATTTCTGCAAGAACTTTGCTTGTGTTGCCAAAACAATTAACTGATAAACTAGTCCTCATTATGTAACATCAGTCGGTTTTATTATCTGAATGAACAGCGAACTCAAACCTGCCGGCTGTCACGAAACAGCTACGGGTAGCACTCCTAAAACAGGACAAAAATAAATAGTCCTATTACCCCTCATCAGGAGCAGGTAAGGGCAGCGCACAAACGCCTGCTGAACAAGAACCGCGTGCGAGACCAGCGGGGTCCATGCGGTGACATTCAAAATGGCTTCATTGTTCCTGAAAATACCACATTTGTTTTGAACCGAAAAAAGCAAAAACAAACAACAAAGCAAAAAATGGAGGGATCGGGAAAGAGAGAGGAACAATGCTACTAGGAAGAACGAGAGAGGTACAGACAGAAGAAAAGAAAGCAAACATTCTTCAGAGTGCAATTATTTGGTCCCCTGTACCTCCCCAAATAATCTGTGAAACTACCAGACTCTTTGGCTCATTTACGGAAAAAGAAAAATGGCACCTAGTGCTCTCTACATCCTCTAAAATATAAACACCTAATAACTACATCAAGTCAATAGCAGAGCACTGCACCCTTTTTTCGGTGTTGGGAGGAATTTTGATTGAACATTTGTTGCCTAAAACGCCTTAAAACCTGCCGAGCCTATTCATCGAGGGAGTTACAAATAAAAAGCCGAAAGTGCAGGGGAGAAAAGAAGCAAAAGGAAGAGTGTGTGAGAGGTGGCGCAGATGTGTGACAGCGGGGTGAGCCCCCTCCTGTGGTGAGAAGAGCGCAGTGCAGAGCGGGCTTAGACCCCCGGCTCATGGCTCAGTTCACAGCATTTCTGGCAGTCTGTGGGCTCAGCCTGACTCGGCTCCGGCTCAGTCTGAGTCCGAGCCCGACGAATCGTCAGAACTGGAACCGCTGCTGCTGCTTTCTGATTTATTCTCTTTGTCCTCAACCTCTTCGTCCTCGATGTCTTCATTCTGGAAGTGAATGTGGAAAGATTAGCTGTCACTACTTGATTGAGGTTTACCAGTCGTCGTTAAAAATTCAATTCAACACTATTTTTTGTGGAACCCGGTTGCTGCTTTAAAATGGCAAAAATCAAAATATTAAAAGAGCAACATGAGCATGTTATGAAACTTACATCGTCGTCGTCGCTGTCGTCATCAGAGGATGATCCGTCAGATTCCTTTTCTTCATCGTCGTCGTCGTCATCATCTTCGTCATCCTCCTCCTCTTCATCCTCCTGTGGACAAGATCACAAATGAAACAGAACAATCAGTAAGACCTACATGCTGCTAAAAATATAGTGGCTAATAAATGAATAAATAATAAATCAATAAATTCTTTTTGAATATGTATGATCAAACGCACCGATAGTTTGGCCTTGGGTTTCGCTTTAGCAGGGGAGCTACTTGGTTTTGATGTGCTCCTCCGTTTCTGCAGAAGTTGAAGAGAAAACATTAAACGGACAGAACTGTGGGCAGGGAGGGTTGCAGGACAGACAAATTCACTGAAATTAAATATTTATTCGATATATTTTTAAAATGATTAAATATTATCATTTTAAATAATAATATATAAACATTGATTTGAGAAACTTAACAAAAAAGAAAAAACTATTGCATACAATTCAAGTCTATTTTGACACGTCAGACCGCAGATCCAAATTAATGACTTACCAGAGAATTATATTCTTTATAAGCAGCTCTCTCTTGTGATGATATGCTCTGTGGAGCAGAAAAAAATATTATATTACTGTTGTAATATATAAGATTTTCATAACACTATGCTAGTGTTGAGCAGGTTAAACAACAGTAAAGATATGTACCGCAAGCCACTGCTCCAGCAGCACTTTGTACTGCCTCTGTTTCTCTTCTGCCAGTCTTTTGTAACGGTCCTTATCTTTCTGAGAGAGCCGCTGCCAGCGGCCTCCAATTTCACCCATGCGTTCTTTCATGGGCAGATGATTCAGCTCGCCATTCGACAGCATCTCCTGAGAGAACTTCTGATAACCGTTCCTGAGGTCACAGATGAAGAGGGCACGAGTTAAAACAGGAAGAAAACTGAGTTTTCCTTGTAGAGGTTTAGACATTTTTGATAACCAACACACACAGAACAAACTTACGAGGGTGGTTTCTTGGGTTCACCCTCAAATTTTATTTTCTTTCCAGGGGTGATGACTGGGGCAGGTGATCGCATCTCACTCAGCTCTCTCTACACAAGACAGGATATGAAATCAGGAAGAAACCGTTGAAATGTGATCGGTTACTTTATTCGAGGCAGTTTGACTTTAATGCCACAACATTTTTTCGATTTGTCTGGACTCACTTCATATCTCTTCTGGTCCTCTGCTGCCTTCTTGATCCACATGATCTTTTCTTTCTTCTCCATGGTGTTCCAGGTGGCCTCCATGGATTTTTGAGCTTTCGCGCGATCATTCTGAGAAAGCAAAGAACAGGAAGCCATCAGTGGATAATCTATTATTGGACAATTGATATTATCAGATAGTGCTGGATGGTATAACAATACATACTGCCATAAAAAAAAAGTAGTGTCAACTTTTATATTCTTATTTGCACAGCTTTTAATAATTGCTTCATGTTGTCTTCAGTTTTTTTTATGCTGTTAATATTACTGTTTTTACTCTGCTGAGAATAAGAAACTTCTAGTCAACTAAGTTCTTGCAATTATGCGTCCATACCTTGAATCGGGCAAGATAGTCTCCAATGACACTTTGTTGCCAGATATCCTGAGCCGTTTTGGGTGTTTCTGGAAGTTTCCCTTTGTCCTCTTTGCTCTGTTTTTCAGACTCTGCCTTCAGCGTCATCTCCAGGTTTTTATACTTTTCCTACAAGAAGAGGAATAAAGTTGAACTGGTTAATACAGTAACAGAAAGGTCTCAGCATCTGTGGGTCACTAAAGTCTCATGATTACCTTCTTCTTGTCAGAAAGCTCATTCCACATGCGGGCTAGTAGTCTGGTGAGCTCCATGTCAGAAAGATCAGGCCTTTCCTGTTGAAGTTTTGGGCGCTTCTCCTCAGAGAAAATAAACATTGCAGAGACAGGAGGCTTGGGCTTCTCTGTGCTGGACTGTTGGGATAACAGAGAAAAAGAGAATTAAAGGAGCAAATAAATAGTTATTGAAGCTCACTTCGATACTAATCCTTTAAAATGACCCAAAAATGACTGACAGGTTTACTGACCTTTGCTTTTGAGTTCTTCTTTTTTGTGGCCGGACTACTGCCTCCACCTCCCTTTTTAAAGCTGCCCATCTTCTGTTCTGACAGTATTCTCTGCTGTTCCTCCTCTGAGATACTCTGGGATTCACAGACAGCATGTTTAAAATGCAAACAGAGCAGAAAATGGTGCAAAAAAAGTATGTTGTCATAAAGGTATACTTACTAATAAGTAACGATTCATCTCTATTTCAAAGTCCTTCTTTTTCTGTGTAGAGCAGAAATAAAATAAAAAAACTTTCATATGTATTCATGTTATAAACAGAAGGAACGATACAAAATAAAAGCAATTTGTACTGAACCTGTTCACAGCGCTTTTGATAGGCATCTTTCTCAGCCTGTTTGAGGAGTTTCCACCGCTGGCTGCACATGACCATACGCTCTGTACTGGGAACTTCTTTCATACTGGACATCAGCTCAGCGCAGAACATGGAGTATCCATTACTGAACAAGGACAAAAACAAAAAACAGCTGTTATAGTTTCTAAAGATTATAAAAACATGCAACATTTAAAGTACTAAAATGACTGAAATTAAATAAGTAAAAACCATAAATTAAAACAATTTATAAATTAAAAAAAGGCACAAAAATATATATATTTTTATTAAAATTTATACATTAAATTATAATTGCATTAAATAAATAAATTAATTAACACTAAACTAAAAAAAAAAAACATTTCCAGTTCATCATTTCCAGCTTATTTCACCCCCATAAAAGAAATCTTTATTTTGCAGAACTTTATCAGGTTAACTTACGAAGGCGGTTTGTCTGGTCGCCCATCAAACTTGTCTTTAAGCTGTCTCTCTGCTTTGGTCAGAGTGGATTTGGCAATGTACTCCTCTGTTAGGTTCATCTCCGGGTGCTTCTGCATAAACTCACGCATCTTCTCCTAAACAAGAACGAGAAACATCACAGGTTTTACAAAAGCACACTACTGCTGGCAAACATGCCTTGTAAAATGTAAACGTTTTTACCTCATACAACTTCTTCTGTTCCAAAGACTTTAGGATCCACTTTATCCTCTTCTTGTCTGAGAGCTGTGGCCACTGCTTGGCAACACTGTCCTTTATGTCTTTGGTAGTCGCCTAGAAATGTTAAAACAAGTGTTTTACGGCATTCATGTGTATGAAGCAGCCAGCATATTTATTATTTAGGAGTGCATGTAGAGCGTACATCTGGGCGTGCTTTGAGAAAAGCCTTCTTCTCGTGGCAGTACCACAGTTGCTGGGGTGTCTTGGGCTTCTCTGGAACATTGGACTTCTTGTTAAGGTTTTCCAGAAGGTCAGGATGGTCTTTCCTATTAAAAAACAACCCCATTAGGAAAAGCTATGATTTAAAAGTAATAGTTTACCCCCCCACAAAAAAAAAATATATATAAATAATATGGAATAAAAAGGCTGGTTACTATGTTCAGCAGAACAAAGAAATGAACTACTCGAGGGTGAGTTCTTTGGGTGAACTATTCCTTTAAGCATGTAAATGTGATGGTAAAGTGTCAATAAGTCACTTACTTGAACTTCATCATGCTGATCATGAACGTCTCCTTTTCACTGAGAAAGTCTTTGACATATTTCTCCTGTTGACAAAAGGTTCAGTCAGTCAAAACAAAGCCTGCTTTGTTGACCAAATCTAGAAAGGTACCACTCTTAACAATAGGTGACCCGGACCAAATAGAAAATATTTGGCTCTTTTCAAAGGGAAAAATAGCAGATCCACTGAACACCAGATCAATTCTAAACCTTTAGCCAGTATACCCTTACAGTATCCTCATCACTTCCCATTTGCATAACAAATCCATATCAACTCCTCTTTGATAGAGGTTCTTGAAAAACCCTACAGTCTATTTTTAGTGACGCTTATCGTTCATTTTATTGCACTCACTTTTTTACGCTCTGGGAGCTCCTTGTATTTTTTGGACAGGATTTTTGTGAGATCTAGGTTGCTCATCTCTGGATGTAGTTTAGCGTACTTGGCACGCTTCTCCATAAAGAAACGGAAATACGGTGTCAAAGGCTTTTTGGGGAAGTCTGGGTGCTTCTGCAGAGGGGGACAAATACACAAAACGTTAGTAATTGCTATCATTGCAAGTGACACAGAAAAAATAATCATTTTAATCCAAAGCTTTCAGAAAGCACACGCAAGACGTCTACCTTCAGCTTCTTTCCTTTGTACGGATTTTTGATGTAGTCCTGTGCATCCACGATTAGCTCAGAAAGGGTGCGGAACTTGCGAATCTGTAAGGAACAGAATTTTAGGGTAAAAACTGCATATTCATGGTCCTGTGGCTTGTCACATGCAAATGTTTTTAATCTGATATTTCAAAGTATCTACTGATCAACAACCGTCATATTTTTTGATGCGTGTTTCTCTAGTCATTACAACTGAAATTCATTATACTATCATACCTCTCTTGAAACTTCCTGCCATTTCTGTTTGCACATCTCCCCAGAATAAGAGTTGAAAGCTACTTTCTCCCAGTCCAAATGGGACTCGGACGTCTTGTACTTGGCCAGATCTTTTTCCGGCAGGTTCCCCTTCATGGCATCCAACAGCTTCAACAGGTCATCCTGCTCCCAAACTGCAATAAAGCATTACGGCAAAAATGATGCGAGATTCAATGCAGATTAAGAAAAGCTTACATGTTTTTCCACACTAAAGGTTAAATACAGGTTCACGTGCAGTGGGAAGCATTGTTTATCCCAAGAGCAATTACTGCCGAGAGCATGAACCTTATTATTCAAAGCAACTTCCTTTCCGAGCAAGGTATACATTTTACCAGAAAATGGATTTCCTGGAAATCAAGCCAATTATTTTGGCATTGCTCTACTTTATATATATATTTAGAAAACGGAATGCTCTTAATTATATTCCCATTAAAACTCGATCCATTACCACTTATAGAAAAATAAAAATGTAAAAGAATACATAAACAACTAAAAACCACCCAAACGATTCATGTCTTACCAGGTTCTTTAGCAGTGGAGTCCATTTCTCCATTCATTGTCTGGTATCACTCTAAAAACAAAAACCATCCACCCAGATTAATTATATTAATGACTACAAAAGTTGAAAATCTTACTCCCTGTAATAGTTTTTTTAATAGTAATAGTTTTATAAATTTAGCTTATTTTACATCAAATTAAAAAAAAAAAAGTATACATAGCCTTTGTATACGATTTAAAACTTTAATGAGTACCCCTTAGGTGTTTTGTAAGCTAATGTTTTAAACAGGAATTGCTGCCTGAAGAGTGGAATTAAAATCCAGCCCGACACATAATGGTTGATGTTCATTACACCGCCCCTAAGCGTTTACGCTCCATCGTGAGACAGAGCCCATTGCTTGTGACGGTTTCAAATCTCAAATAACTCTGCAGTCGACACCAGCAAGAGCAGCCAATCCGTCTAATCTTCCATTTTGTCCACACAACTAAGACTCGCAGCGGCTTTTCCTGCTCTCTGCGCGCTTTTCGATGCGAAACTGGAGCATATTTTCGGCGGACGAGTGGATACTGGGAGGTACTACAGGAGGAGGAAGCAGCGTTTTAGGCGATAGGCAGGCGGCTGCCTGTAGACGGACCAGCTGACCACGGATCGGGATCTGCTTTCGGTCTGCGTCGAGAGGGGGAAACGCAGCCAGGGATCATCATGAGTGACTGCTACAGCATGCAGCACCAGAGTCTGCCTCCAAACCGACGGGGCGCGGAGCTCTGCTTCCGCCGCGGACGCGTCCTGGGTCGCCCCCTTTGCTGCATAGCGACTGTTTTAAAACGCTCGAGCATGGAAGCCTAGTCATAATCTGATGTCGTTTAGCGAAGCTGTGCGCCGACTGAATCAGTCACAAAATGGCACGACTCTTTCCAGGGCGAGGCGTCGCCGCTGCGCTGAATGTGTAATGGCGGCGGACAAGCCAGCAGAGTCCAGCTTTAAAATAGACCCTGGCTGAAGGGCATTTTCACCACCATGAAATGTTACTAAATAAAGTCGATGGCATGATAACCAGACCCCGTTTGCGCAGAATAGCGCGTTGCTGCGATAGAAATGCTCAGGGAAACTATTTTTTTGTGGATTTTGAGCGAATTTATGAACAAAAGCTTTGCAACGGGACTCAAGTTTAGAGTCAAAAATACGTCTGAGCTGAAGTGTTTAAGTATATAAGGGTCGATTTAAAATGTATTTTTAAACTTAAGGCCGTTTCCATATCAAAAACATCACTAAATTACATTACTGACGCTGTTTGATGTTTAACATAAAACTCTTTACTCATTTTCCTAACTTTAATTATAAACTTAGCAGCATCGTGTTTACACGAGGGGGTGCTACAAAATGCACCTCAGAGATATCTAAAAATACGTTTAATGAGGAAATATGTTACACTGTTAAACCGACCTGTGACTTGACCTACACCGGAGCTAGCCGGCTATAACTAGCATTGAATCCCCCTAAAGCCCTGGTGAAAGCTGAACCGACAGTCGTCAAAAATAACCCTAAAATCCAGCTAAAAATCAAGCCATTTTCACGCTGCTAAAATGAGCTTGTAACAGGCGACCATCTGTACTCTTACCGTGAAAAAATCCGGTGGTTTACCCCGACTTTCGAGTGACGAGGAATGCGGGGCGAGAGCACGGTTTGTGCGGCCGTATGGCAGCAGGGTCTTCAAAGGCTTGAAAAACAAAAATGAAAGAAATACACGATTATTTTCACCGAGCACGCGGTGGTTGAAACACAAGTATGAAAAGCGAGATCCGCTCTATTAGAAATGAATCATTCCGGTCTCTAAAACGTGTCATTTAGTTCCAAGTCACAATGGAAAAACGCAACAGCCGAGAGAGAGGACGCTTCACTGGCGTGACGACTGTTCTAGAGCCGCCATACTACCCTCCATGCGCTACTGCTGAGAGCCTAATTCACCTCCTCCACCGAGAGAAAAACGAGCTCAAAACTCACCCGGTTCGCTTCTCAAACACAGACAACCCGAAAACACTGCCAAATGCGATCGCAAACTTTGCTTTCACGGCAGGAGCAGGCGAAAACAAGTCAACACGGTGAGATAACCGAGCTCCCTGATGGCGAACCAGAGGCGGCTGATTCTTCCCTCCACGAGCCTCATGGAGTCCTGACTCGGAAATGAAGGCGACCGCGAGGGCTCCAAACACGATAAAGCGCGCCTAAAAACGAGGCTAGCGGCTCCTGGAGTTGTAATCGGAATTTAAACTTGTGGTAGATAGACGAGGGATGTTTTTTCCCCGAGTCACAGGACGGGAAATTCGGGTAAGGCGACCTCGGAATGTACCGTGCCTTGCACCAAGTCAACGCGATTTTAAACGAGGCGGCTTCACAAAAACAAAGCGCACGAACGTTCTAAAGTCAGAATGTTTACAATTTGTGCGCTGCATCTAAGGTTCTGTTTTGTTCTTTCAAGGTTTGTTTACCCGACGGTTGGTTGGATGAGACGCTGGTTAGCTCTTACCTGTCGCTGCTTGTGTGTGGAACTGGTGCTGGAACAAGGGGAGGGTTGAATGTTAGCCAGCACTGCGCCGCCGGTCCAGGGCACGGGCGCTCCAGTCCCCGCAGAGCTGAGAGACTTCCCCCCGCCTCCATCTCTCTCGCTCTCCTTCCAGTCAGCGCGCAGCTCTCTCGATCCGCTCATTTCTCTTTCCAGAGAGACATCCGCATTTTCAATCTCTCCGCTGCTATAGCCGCTCGCATTACGGATGGGTCGCCTGGGTTTCGCTTCCATTTGGATTATAAACTCGGCGCTGCCGAGGCTCCCACAAACCTGCAAGCGCCTGTATCCTCTCGGGCTTGTTTTGAACACATTTGTATACTTGTGATAACCATGTGAAGTTTTAATAAAATAGTGAGTTTGTTTTAATATAATCCAGAGTGATTTCAGTTTTGATTTTTGCTTTTAAAAAAAGAAAAGCAGTTGTCTTGAATTTAGTCATGTGCATGTCTGATGTTAGGAGTGAACTACTGGTGTGTACTTTAAACATCTATTTGATATTTTAAGTCTGACAGCTACATCTTTTTGTCACGTTAAATAATTAAACCCCACCTTGTCTGTTTGTGGGCGTCACCTGCGAGGTCCAATCAAGACGTTCTGATTTGGGGAAAACATGATTTTCCAATGAGCGCGCTTATTCGTTAAACATCAGAGCGGTGACGTGCGCATTTCATTGGAATGCCAGAGTCCAGCACCGATGGAGCGCGCTTGCCTCCGGAAACAACGAACAGACAGGCCGGTGCTTCCCGAGCCTCTACAGCCCTGTCGGTACACCTGCGTTTAGCACTGTCACTTCAAACTATTCACCCTTAAACTGTATGCACAGTTGCAGTTAGAGGAAAGGCAATATCTTGCCTTTTATTGATCATAGGTTACAGTTAAAGTTTTATATTTCTAAATTATTTTTAATTTTTTAAAACTTTTTTTTTTTTTTTTTTTAATTCCGTTTCAGGCATGTTCGTTTGAACTCTCTACAAGTAGCCTATAATAATTTTGACAAAAACGATTGATGGTTTTTTTCAAAAACATTACACAGCTGTTTTCACAACTGTTCAACACTGATAATAGGAAGAAATATTTTTTTCAGCATCAAATCAGTATATTTGAATGATTTCTGATTTCTCACTTCACAGAAATGAATGATATTTAAAATATTTTTTTATGAAAAACTAAAAATTGTAATAATATTTAACAAAATTGCAGTTTTTACTGTTTATTAATCAAATAATTGCATTGGTAAGCCTAGGAGACTTATTTCAAAAACATTAGTTTTCTACTCTGAATAACAAAAATGTAAAAAAGTTATTTACTTGAACCTGTTGAAAAGTTGTTTTTCTGCAAAAAGAAAAAAAAGGCTTTTAAAGTCTTTAAGGACTCACTGGTGAAAAGCTGCTGATTTTACAGAAAAGCAGGTCTGGCTTTAACAAGTAAGGAAGGTTGTAGGACTCTCAACCAAAATAGGCTGGACACTTGGGAAGGTGGGTGGAGGATGGTTGTCAGGGTGGGCCAAACTCATGATTGGGTGGGCTGTGAAGTCAAGGCTGCTGGGAAAGTGAATGTGTATGCAAACTCCCCTGACTAATTTAGGACAGGAATGGAAGGCTTTCTTTACTAGGAATTATTGTAGATGTTTTAAAGAATTTTAATCATTAAACAAAGTCACACACCACAACAGACCATAAAACCAAATATTAATTTATACTCTAAAATATCAAATCTTTGCAAGCCTATAATATTTACAGGTATGGTGTCCCTGAAACATTCTAGTAAGAAATATAAAGGCACATTTTGCATAGAAATCACCTGTTAAAACAGGATAGGATTTACATTCAAGCTGGTGTGTAGTTGACATGCTTCACACTGACACGAGAGTTCTTGAATACACAAAATAAATAAACACCAGGATATATGAATCCCAAATGATAAAAACAAATATCTTATCAGGCACGCAAACACACAAAAGAAAAAAAAATGTTCCATGAAAAAGTAAGAAAAAACTGATAAACTACTATGGAATGTATATAAACAGTTTATGAATTTTAGGTGTGCATTAACTGCATTCTAAAACTTCAATGATATAACGACATATCGATTGGTTAAGCTAATATATGAATGTACAACAGTTAAAAAAACAAAAGATTCTCATGTAATGCACACAGTAAGATGAATTTATAGTGGCTTGGAATCACAAATCAAGAAAGTTATCCAGGGGTGTTCTGGGGTTATTTTAGTCATCCTCATCATCAAATTTCACGTTTGCATCATCTGCGTCCAGCTGCAAAAGGACAACATAACATATTCGGTCACAACATGGATAAGAAATACATAGGTGTGCGTAAGAGTTGTCTAAATGTTTGACTGAAAAATTCAACATGAAAGAAGAAAGCGCAATATGAAATGACGATGCATTCATATAGAACTTTGTTTTCTATTAAAGCTTGGTGTAATAGGGCTCTTAGGCCTATATAAGATATACTTACACATTTCATTTCCATGGTAGTGAAGATGTGACCGGTCATGAACATTCTCAGGGGGATCGTGAGGATCAGGACAAAGGGCAGGGCAAGTGAAAACGCACTAGATTTTATTGCCCAAAGAATCCCCAAACAAATCACTTGGATCAAAGTGTACAAGTGCATACGCATAGTGGGCACCTGTAGAGAAACACACAGAGAAATCAGTATCTAGATACTGTAGATGGATGGATCAATCAATTGACAGATTGACTACATGGCCAAAACTATCCTTTCTAATTATTGTTGATTGGAGGTTGGGTGTAACCATACACTGCTGTCCTGTTTTGGCAAGGCTGAATTGTCAGATGATTCTTCAGAAATTATTCCAATCATCCTAATTCCTTTTTTATAACTGTTAAATAAACAGTTGTGCTGTTTAATATTTTTGTGGAACTTTTGATCAATGTAAAGCATCCTTGCAAAATAAAATTGTCAGTGTTTTTAAAAAAAATTAACAGACCCCGAATATTCAACAAAAATGGACTTTTATCCATGTAGTGTATATGTGTGTGTGTGTGTGTGTAATTAAATCTTACACGGGTGACAAAAGGAACAGTTGGGTGATGCTTTTTCGGTGTAATAAGCATAAGCATACGGTCCCAAAACTGGATGCCACTCAGTGAAGTGATACCCATATAAAGAAAGATCCCAAACAGAGCTGTCATGGGAATCATCTTCAGGATGGGCTCCATGAGAATTGAGACCCCTGTGGGGAAAGGATTTTATTGATTCTGTTATTGTTCAATAACATTATGTTTAATCATGTCAATGCTTATAAACAAAAATATTATTTATTATAAACAAAACTTATTTGTTTTTAAAAATGGCTTTAAATCTGTGTTTATTAAACATCCTTATATCAGATAAAATGCTTATAACTCACCAATCATTACGGCCACCAAAATACCACTGACTCTTTGTTCTAACACACGTTCAATCTGAGGTCTGGGGCCTTTGGTCATGACGGTCAGGGCATTGGCATGGGTGACCGATCTCACTGTAGCAGCACTGAGCCAGGGGACACCGAAGATAGAGCCAACTCCTCCCAATACCACCAAAAGGAGGAGGTCCAGATGAAAACCAGAGCCCTTGATCATTTTTCTCTCAGGCTTACTCACGATCAGCCTGGATGGGAAGGAAAAGGTGTGAGGTTAATGCAGTATCTACAGCAAAATCTTTTTTTTTTATCTTAAATTATAGTAACTTTTTAAACACTATTTCAGTTTTTACTGTATTTCTTTTTATTATATTAGCATAATAGACATCTTTCAAAAACATGCTGATCTTCTTGCTGTTTTCTTTGTAGTTGAATAGTTATAGTTTATAATCCTTTATATCTTCTAGCAAATGTGTCTTCACCCCGTGTGAATTTATACGTGTTGTATTCTGAATATCACACTCACGTCGTGATCTGGGACTCAAGGAAAATAAGGATGAAGACCAGCAAGGCAGGAACAGCACAGGCGAACATCATCCAGACAGGGAATGGCGTCTTCTCACCCATTGGGTTGATGATCCAGCCTCTAGCATCTGGGTTGGACACAGTCAGTCCCTTTGGCACCACCAGTTTCTAAAGCAGGAAGTTTACCATTTACCATAAGATGAAATGATCCATTATAATGTTCAAAATCACTGGTTATTTGAATCCAATAATGCTGGTCCAGATGCATAAAACATGTTTATGTTCAAGAGCTTATTTTACTAGGGAGTTTTTCCATAATCCCTCTGCATGGGTTAATTCTAATATTAGAATGAGATTTTTGTATTTTCTCTCAAAGTTCAAATCTGTTAACAATTAATTCTTGTCAATATCAGATTTGAATTAGTTGATTCTTAGTATAACACAATCACTACCATTTCTGAACATGTAGGAACATCACACATCTGTTTTTGCAACTTGAAGTGTTAGATCCTGTCAATAGATACTGCAGTATCTGTCTCCAAATATAACAAATGTGTAAAAATGGACTTCCTTCTTTTGTGTGTGTGTGTGTGTGTGTACTACACACACAAACTACAGTACTGGATTTTCCCAGTAAATGCCAAATAAATAAAGGAATGAAAATGATGCCATGCAAAATCTCACAAAACATTTACAGTTTAGCATCAAAGCGATTTAGGAAACTTGTTATAGAAAACTATGTCAAATGATGAGTGTTTGTCAAACCTGTGTGTAGGCATCGCTGATGCTGATATCCACAGCAATCATGAAGAAGATGGCGATGGGGACGCCAAAATCTCCAATCATTCGACGGAGCTGGTGGTGTACAGTATTTTAATAGTAACATAATTAGTACATTTAAAGGCTTGGCAGGATGGTATAATTGCTAAAATGCCTTTTTGTTTTCCAAGCTTTAAACCTATTTTTTAGCTAAACAGTATCAGAATTTGAAATAAAAAAACTGAGCAAACTTACAGGACCAGGAAGATAGGTGCTAGTTTTAAACCCACGGAGAAACAACGCAACAAAGAAACAGCCAAACATAAGGCACATGGACAGCAGGGCAGTGTTGGGATAGGCCCTCTCTACCATTTCATGATGTTCAGTAACATTGCCATCAGGATGTGTTTTGTTGATAATTTTTTTGACAGGGTGGAAGGGGTCTTCCAAAGAAGAATTCAAGTGTTCGTAGTTCAAAACCAAAGGATGCGTTTGGAAAATCTGAGAAGAATTGAGAGAGAGAGAAAAAAAGAGTGAAAAAAAAGAAGATTGACAAATTATGTGATGTGAGTTAATCTAATAAAGTGTGTGCCCATTTGGAAGACTGAATATACCCTGATTAGCTTGGCAAAGGTCTCATAGATGAAAATGAGAGAGATCAGGATTGAGAAGATCTCTTGGGTGAAGCGTGAGATGTAACGGACAAGGAAACTTCCTTCAACTGCCATAATCACCACCACGATGATGATCAACCACATGCCCACCCAGACACGGCCCACAATGTACTCAAAGCCATTAGCTTTGCAGAACTGAATGGGACAGATGAATGTATTTAAAAGGATGAGAAAAGTCATGCAGGTGGCGATAATTTACCTCATTAAATCATTTTTCCCTCTAATAAAAGAATCACCTGAAAGAACGCCTCCTCAAACACCATCAGTGGACCAGTAAACCCAATGACAAGTACTGGTTGAGCCGCAAACAGACAAAAGATGACTCCCTGGACACAGGTAGCGACCATCATCTCAGAGACCCCCATCATGTGTTCCGTTTTGTCCGCTAAAACATAGACATATTGAAGATTAGAGATAGTAAATGTTGCATTTTTTCTTACAGTAGATATACATCTAGAATAATGAATTTAGTCTTTTTTCATATTCTTTTTAATACATCATTTTATGCAGTCCAGGTGGGCAGTTCTTGGCCCAAAAATGATAAAGTGTATCCCAGATTTTCTGCCATGAGATAAACAATAGATGTGACAAATTTTGATCTTTTTCAGGGGAGACTAATCTATGCTTGCAGTGAATGTACTCACCAAGAAGTCCTCCGAAGGTAATGGCAGGTGAAAGGGCAGCGAAGTAGATGAAGATGACAGCAGACAGCACCTGAGGGTCCAGTCCATCAGTAAAGTCACTAAGGTAATTCTTGTAGCGGCGTTTTATGTCTTTGACCATACCGCCAAACGGATAGCCGGTACGGGCCAGTGGATCCTCCCGTGGCTTCTCAGGTCCAGTTGGGCCTAATAAACACAATTAAACACAGATTTAACACTAGGTTGGCCTAAAAAGACGCATAGGTTCTATTTAGCCATTATTGATAGATTAAAACTGCATATATATATATGTGTTTGAAAATTTTAACGGTAATATTATTTTTAATTAAACCTTCAGATGAACATACTGGTGAATTAAGACGAGCCAAAAGCATGAATATGATTAAACTTGCGGATATTGCGGGATTTGCAGTTTTTCGCTTTGGTGTATTTCTCACAACATTATTTAAATTTGCACAACAGTTAATGCATTTCTCAAAACTATTAGTGCAAAATGCAAAACCTAGTTGATAACCTGCAAAAGCGTGTCACTTGCTCAAAATGGAAAGTTCACTGCTCAAAAGCAAGTATTCATGTGAGTGAAAGTGTCGGTGCCGTCAAAAAGAAAAGTCCTGACACCATTGTTTATGAACAAGATATTCAAATGTCTTTGTCATGTTTTCATTATGACAGTTTACTCTGAAAATGTTTTACAATGCAAAAAAGTCCGATTTTGGTGACACTTTCTGAAAATGCTCAGGACAGCACTATATACTATTTGCACAGCCTTTTGAAAACTACAGTAAAGTTAGACATAACTGTATGTAGTGAGGGTCGCTGTGATTTTGCCAAGTAGGACATGATCCTGGATCAACATTTCTGTCCAAAAATATAAACTTATCCCAATCATTACCCTTAAACCTACCCCTACCCATCCTTCAGGGATGTGTTCAAATTTCAAATGTTAATTTAAATGAATGCAGGGACACCAGTATGCCTGACCTTTGCCCCCAATGATTAGTCGGGTGTCATATGGGCGAACTCTATCTCGTAGCATCTTCTTCTGGAAGTTGATGATTGGCTTAAGCATGCTCTCATCCTGGATTTCTGTGGGTGGGATCACAATGCTGCAGTCCATGAAGTCCGCCATGGCATTGGTCAGATCTTTCTCGTTTGTAGCTAAGTAGGCCTCCAGAGTGAAGACCTGTTTTCAGGTACAGAATTAAGATAAGACATTAGCAGAGCCTTTATTTTACTTGACTTATTTAATATTATTTCAGTGCCAGTCTTTACCCAATCAGCCATCAGAGACGCCATGGCCCGGCCACTCTCATGATAGTCAATACCACTGTGACTAGGTCCCACGAGGAAGAAGACAAAACGAACAGGAATCGCATCTTCTAGAACCCCTTCCATCACCACTGAGTCCCGTAGACGGGCAAACGCCACCACTGGTTTCTGGAGGTTCTCCACCACACCTTAAGAGAGGTACAGAAACAATAAATATGCTGTTTAACTAAATAATAAGTGTTGTTATAAAATATAAATGGATGTGCTCTTACCTGACAAAACCACAGAGGCCTCTACACGATCAACCATGTCTCTCTGAGGAGGAAAAGAGCAGACCAAAAGTCAGTAGTTGACACTGGCAGAGCATTTAAAATTTAAAACAGGTCTGGAAAACTGTGATGTAATATTTTATGTTAATTCAGAAGCTAGCCTTTTTTTTAATTCTTTGAAAAAAATTATCAACTATAATGTACCCTAACAGCAGGACCAACAAGATAGATATACAGACAGACACATATAGATAGATAGATAGATAGATAGATAGATAGATAGATAGATAGATACCTGTTTGGCGATTGAGAATGTTTGCAGCTCTATTTCTGCTGAACCAGGGGCTGTGGTGGGCTCTAATTGACTGTGAGGCAGAAACAATGAGTCATATACATTTTATAGTCAGCTATTCTTAAATACAAAAACACTGTTCCCAGGACTACTATATACAGTACAGCGATAAAAACTGAACAAACTTTCCTGCACAGAAACACAGACACATAAAGAAACACAGATGGCAGGAAGCCTAACCTGCGCTTGCGCTGCAGTATGGCCACAAGAGCGTCACGGTCCGTGGGACGGATCTCTTGTTTGAGAAGGAGTTGTTCCACCATCTTCTGACAAATGCTTGATAAGCTGGATTCATCAACATCTAGCAGCACCGCCCCTGGATACAGTCACCATAAAGAACATGAAAGAATATTCCTTTTAAATCATCCCCAAAACTGAAAACCCAGAATGCTAAAATGTGATGATTCATTTTTTATTTAATTAGACTATTTTAGTTACTATTTTTAATCTTTGGATACTTTGGATTTTGAATAAACATGGGAGGGGGTTCTTCAAATATTGTTATGAACAGTGTTTACATTTTGCCATAAATTGCACATTATTTAAAAAATTGAATTGTGATATCATGTTTGCTTAACATAGTTCACATTTATTGTCAAGTAATACTTTCATGTCATTGTAACCACTGAAAGAAGCTTTGCTTTGCTTGGTGTGTTTTTCTTGATCCAGTCATGGAATTGTGACACTGGACCCCAAAACCAATCACGAGAATCAATATCTGACATTGTGAAAATCTGAATTAATAAACGTTGCATAAATGTGTGCTTTATTAAAATAGGACAACATTTGATCAATATACAACTATTTAAATACCTGAAATATGAGAGTGCAAAATCAAAAATTGCCTTTAAATTTCTCAAAATTAGGTTTTTATTTATTTATGGTAGGAAATGTATAAAATATCTTAATATGCTAATATGCCGTTATATGATAATGACTGGTTTTGTGGTCCAGGGTCACAATTTAACATGCTCTGGTTAAGATATTATTTCCACACTTACCCATTTCCTTTCCACTCTACACTTTTATATTTAGTTAAAGTGTCTAAAATCCATCGGTGTCTCACCTGTGCTCATGACCTTGCGCAGTTGAATGAGACTTTTGAAGGTGAGATAGGGAATGTGGGGCTGACTCCACTGTCCCGTGGCAGGACTTAAGTTCTCCTCATAACCCAGCCAGCGTCCTATTTCCTGCCACACCTCCCCACGTAGCTCGTTTAACTCAACATATGCCTAATGTAGATGAGAATTTTTATCAATGCTTTCTGCTTAACGATGAAGTCAAAGTAAGTGAATGAATATGTTTGTGTGTATCACCTCTGCATCTCCTCTCTTGATGGCATTGGTGTTAGTATTTCGGGCAGCTAAAAACGGGAAATGGAGAAAAAAAAATGAGTAGTGAACAGGAAGGCGTATGGTTTGTGTTTATAAATATGCATGTGCATGACAAACACACCCTCTAAGTCTCTAGAGAAGGTGAAGGTCTGAGGCTGCCCTTCTTCCTGCTGCCTCATCTGCTCTAAGTCATAGCTGCCTTTGTGTCCCGCAGAGGTCCTATAGAGGGCGACAGAGAGCACACACTACAGCACACAAACCAGGGTACAGACCCGAGAGTCACGGCTCCACACACTCACCATATCTTATGCACCATAGGGCAGACTGAACTCCATCCTCTTACAAAGCGATACAAGCCACCCCTGACACAAGAAACATAAACCTCACTCTGTCCAGCCCTCGCACGGCCCTGTTCGGCCACAAGGGCGCAACCTTTTACAACTTTACTGTATTCAATCGTAAAGTAGCTACTGTAGTGTGCTGTAATCCAATATTTTATTTATTTAAAATGAGAAGGGCTTCTAGTAGAAGGGCTAGAGATTTAGGTAATTAATATATATTTTTGGAGATTGTTGAATGAAAACTCTGTCTGATAATCAAATAAACAGTATAGCCATTAAAATGCATATATATAATATTCATTATTATTATTATTAATTTTTTCCCCCCTATGTATACACCCCACGAAATTGGATATTTTCTTTCTTTTGCATTGCATTGTATGGTTATTTTCATGGCAATGATTAATTGTCGATATGCCAATAATTTCTAAATATGCATTCTTATTGTTGTAAATTGAAAACATTAATACAAAAATACACAAAACTACATACAGTTACTATTAAACATTATATTACATAATACATAATAAACTACTAACAGTTACTTATAAAAAAGTATTAATGTCACCTAATAAAATTATAATCAGTATTTCTAGATGCACCATGGGGTTTGGGGATATTAATCATCATAATTATTTTATAAACATTACCGGTCCTAAAACAGCCTTCGTTTTTTTTTTTGTGTGTAAAAAAAAATCTCCTAATATAATTTTTTTTTTGTTGATACAACCTGACTAGGTAGGGCAGGAATCGTAAGCAGTGGCTGAGAAATGCAGTGAAGCAGATGCAACTTTATTGGCAACTTTATTCTATCAGTGTGTGTTACGTGTGTGATACTCACAAAGTGAATGGAGGTGGTACAGGTGATTCACTGTCCTCGTAGGACATGTCATTGTCCTATAGACAGAGAGAGAGGGAGAGATATCTATCCATGCTAGAACACAAATATCATGCCAATAAAGCAACTTGCACTTGAACTTCATCAACTACTTCATGTGCTCTGAGATGCTTTCCTCACCCCTTCAAACGATACTGCTTCCATCATCGAGACTGTCTTCTCTCTGTCCCAGAACTCACACATAACCTTCATTCACACGGAGAAACAAAACAACACAGACTGTAAGAACTACACACCTGCTGCAGGCAGTGGTTAGCGTTTATGTATATACTTCTATTTATTAAAGTCTTACTTTTATACTTTTCAACATAGTGTACGGTTGATTAGTATGAGCTTTACCAGGCAACGATTTGCATGAAATATTTACAGTGTTTGCAATAGCACATATGAATATTAATAATGAAAATATATACAGTACTTAATGTTCTGTACATCTTTGACTACATTAAGTAAGATAAAGCAAGGCCTCCGTTGGCAAGCGCTGAGGATCAGATCACAGTTTTGTGTTTTTCTCACCCTGAACAAGCACAAGGGTGTGTGAGAGCCACAAACAGACAATTATCTGAAGCTTGAACTTCTATCGAATGATAAGGGCTCTTCTGTTCCTCGTGGACAGAGGCAGATAGAGAACATCAGAACGGTTAGATGAAGTCTTGGCGCTTTAAAACTCTCTCTACTACTTCAACAGAATGACAAAATGAAAAACGGGGAACACAAATGTTTTTCTCACTGAACAAAGTCACTTATCAACGTTTGCTAGAAAATTACTATAAAATGTAAAATTATTTCCAATGTGATAAAGTTAATTCAGTTCCACATTAGTTGAACACCAGAAGAACACCACTTTCTGAAATGTTTTATTAGAATATTGCAACTTATTACTTAAATATAATATGTGACCATCCCTAGTTTAAATCAGACGCCTATTTACTACAAATTCACTGAAGAAGTTAATCTATAGACAGAATTATACAAACAGTCTGCAATTTTTCAATAGATGAAATACAGCAGACGGCACCAATTTGAAGAAAGACATGACGAACCCCTTTATACGAGCCACCCATTCAAACACAATTTTTTCTGCTTCGGGTGACAGTGAGATCTCTACACACAAAAAACACTAAAAAACAATTGGTATAGAAACAATTTTCCCAAGTATATATTACAAGCACTTACAAAGAAACAGCAAGTTACACACTGAATTAAACACAACATTTTTAAGTAGAAAAACTGAAGTAGCATTTCCTTGTAAAACAGACTCAAATAGTCTTTGTTTTATTTCTACTTTTAAAAATATTTTTTTCCACCTTCAGCAGGTGTGCCTCTGTGCTAGTGACCACCCTCTCAGTTTAACCTACGGTTTTCATTTGCATCCACTCAGATCTTCTCCTAAACACTTACTTCGACCGTTTAACAGAGTGCAGCACGCCCTTACCTGAGTCCAGGTGGTCCTGGAGGGTCTCTGTGCTGGGTTTCCGCGTCTACACTGTGAGCGCCCAACTCAAGACTGACCTTGGATCGATTCAAAAGGCATGGGTGGAGATGGATGGCTAATGGAAAAAGAGAGAAAGACGTAAAGTCACGTAGTACGCGGCAACCCGAAAAGCGTCGGCATGCGTAGAGCACCCAGGGGTGGGAGCAAGTGATAAGACCCCCATAATCAGAGAAATAGCCTTATCATTGGGGCCACCTTACAGCAGGAATACCCCAACCCTAATACCACTCCCAAAAACAGTCTCCTTCAACCAAGACAGAACATAGTAAGAGTGGCCTCTGACACTCTGAGTTACCTCGGTATTCTCATTAAACTTATTCAAAAGGCATGGGTTCATGTAAATTGTGCACTTTAATGCTAGTTCCTCAGGTATAAAGGTATCTGCAAAAAAACATCTTTATAAAATTAAAACAACAACCCCTTGTTTATGCCACTCCCAGGAAACAGTTAACCTGGATAAAGACCAAAGTATTACACACACAGAGAGAGAGATAGAGATTAAGGTATACTTTTAGGGGCGGTTCCCCAGACAGGTATTAGATTAAGCCAGGACTAGGTCTTTGTTAATTTAGGTAATTTAATTAGTTTTTAGAAACATGTCTTACAAAAAGCATTACCTGGGAGGATTTTAAGAGCAAGCAATGGCACTAATGTGTTTTAAGGTACGTCAGTGCAAGCTTTTTCCATTTTAGACAGCTCTAACATTCATTTTAATCTAGGACTAGTCTTAAACCCTGTTCGGGAAACTGCCCCTTAATGTGCAGCTCATCATAAGCAGGGTAAACTAATCATTAAAACAGCATCTTGCCTTCTGATGTCAAGCTGCATAGAGGTTGGGATTCCCTTCACGTTGGTTATTGGTGGACACCCCGTAAAGGTGGTTGGGGGGGGTGCTTTAAGGGGTTTCCCCCTCCACGACCCTCACATCAGTTTGATATGTCACCTTTTTTCCGCTGAGTCACGGAAACACTGCTGCCCATTGAGCCAATGCGAGCTCGTTCAAGTCCTGGAAATAAAAAAAATTAAAAAAACTAGGGTGTGTCATTTGATGATTAACTTTTCATCAAACTTGACGATTCTGTCAACTGTTTCAGAAATTCTATTTGTGTTCCTTTAATGTTCCTGCCTTACTATTGATTACTGCTCGCTAAGCTTGGTCACATCATTTCACAGATATTACTCACTTTAGGGTGTAATGCAAAGGAAAGTTTAAAATAGAAGTTTTATTCAAAAATATTTAAATATCAGTCAATATTTGTCACATTTTTAATGGATTATACTGATAAAGGAGTTAGCAGACACATTTTGCTTTTATTTATTTATTTTGATTATATATATATATATATATATATTAGTGCTGTCAAATGATTAATCATGATTAATCACATACAAAATAAAAGTCTTTATTTACATAATATATGTGTTCA
>JAUCNO010000710.1:6334650-6347436 GCA_032353835.1 Enteromius viviparus | reverse complement strand
ACTGGCAGCTGCCAGAATTTCTGCCAGCTGCCAGCGGAAACCTCTGGCAGCTGGAGATGCCACCGGAACTGGCAGCGGGAGCTGCCACTGCCAGAGAGTGCACCAGCCCCTGCAGAGTTTCATTTAGAAAATTACAGTGCAGTGTTGGAAACTCCTAACTGAATTGTCCTCATATTATCTTCACCTTAATAAGCATGTACGCACCATTACTACATGTACTTTAACACTTTGGTAATGTAATGTTGGTGTCAATGCCCTAGCTGTGTTTTGTCTTACAAAAGCAGAGATGTGTTATATTGACTCTGAGCCTTCTTTACTTGAACTTAATCACCATGCTTTACGTTTTTGTTCAGTGCACAATATTTATAATGAATATCATTTTGTTACTTGCAATTAGTAAAGAAATCTTATTCATTATAGATGGCTCCATTTAAACAGTTTCGCCTCCATTTTGTTAATGCATGAAGAGTAAACAGAGATAATAGCGAGTATACTACAAGAAAACAGTAGCAAAGAGAAACGCCCTCTACTGTACATCAGGAATATGTGACAACATATTAAAAAAAATCCGCAAACACTTTCAGGAACTATTTATTAATAGATTTTTTTTTTATGTTACATGAAACACAATTATCTTTGAGGTATAGTTAAATGAACAGTTTCAGTACTCTAAGATGTTTTTTCCCAAATTAAGTAATTTAATTCAGTTATTTACCAATTACCCTACCAATTATTTTTGCCTTCTAAAAATCATTATATAACTTTAACTTAGAAATCATAATCAATAAATGTAAGTTTTAGATATCGGAATAAGACTAGGTGTGCCTCTTATCTTTTAAAGATACTGGTTATTGTGTCAGGAAAACTAACCATTAAATAAAACGAAAAAAGTACTCTTCTCTTCACTTTCTTCTTTATTACTCTGTTTTAGGTTCAGAGTTTTCTAGACTAAAGCTTCATACCGTAACTTTTGAACTTTGAGCTACAGCAATCATTTACGTCCAGAAAAGCTAGAGTGATAAAGGAAAAAGTGAAGAGAGCATTTAGATGCTTGTGTGGATGGGAGAGAGGAGATAAGCATCAGAGGTCAAAGCATTAGAGGATGATGCACTCTTTATGGTTTCTGGTGATCTTTTCAGGCTTTCCATCCTTAGCCTTAACAATGGCCTCCATGATCTACAAAGATAAGACAAAGACAAAAAAGATAATGAAAATTTAAATAAGTAAACAACACACAACAATACTAGGTAAAATTAGTTTTTCATTATAATAAAAATCTTTTTAATATCTTAATCTTTTCTAAAAGCTTTGATTAAATGCTTGAATTTAGTCTGACAATGCAAAATTACAACCAACTATAAAGAATAGTTTTTTTAAGGGATTTGTTGGAGTGAGCAGGGAATAAAAGCAGTCAACAATGTCCATCGTATGAAAAACCAGTCAGCACCCAGCATCCCAGACTGCACCTCATGAAGTTATTTAGTGAATGCCCAGAATGCCCAGGCCTGAAAACTACTATCAATTTGTGTCATAAAGGGTCTAGTTTCACTTGTGTCATAAATCAGTTTGTGATATTTAAATAACTGTCTTAACCTATATTTTTGATATTTTTCAAAAGTGTTGACTTTGAAATGTATTCTTGATCCTATGATATTTAACCCAAGATGTGAACTAGGAAGCAATATATATTTAGCCACACAATATAAACAAACAAACACAAAAAAAGTTAATATTTCCTGATACTTACATCCTCTTCATAAGGGAAACCTCTTGTTTCTAATTTTGAGAAGACCATATGTTCATTGATCTCTACTTCAAAACTTCCTACAGGAAAGAGGAAGGTGATGTCAGTCTCACAGTCTTTTCGTTGATTTAGTTCGTAAGCAATTATGTAAAGTATGCTGTATTTAGATTATTGTGTCTATATGAGGACAGTCAGGACACAACCTCTCCGGCCCACGAATCCCGACACCTCGGCATCAGGAAACTTGGCGCAGATGCCCCGCTTCAGCTCCTGGAAGCGAGGCTCGTAGCCTCATCCGCCGCTGGTGGGTCATAGAAAACCGGTTACTTCAGTTTGAAATACGCTCAGTCATTTCTGCATACATAACTGGCCTTTTTACAGAAGCTGCCATACAAAACAGCTTAAACCGGTTTTTCCAAGTCGCCCGATAATAACAGTAGCGATGTCCCATTCAGGAACGTAGTGTTCTTTTGGGTCCCTTTTTTTTTAAATGACGCTCTTCGCGGACAACTCACTGATTCCCCGCACGGTGTAAACACACTTTAAATATTATCTAACGTAAATTTTTATTAAACATAGCTGGCTGAGACAAACCTGAACTTGGACACATGAAATAACATCATCATTAATAAAAAAAAAAGGTATACATATATAAATATATAAATACGAGTGTACTTTAAAAAAAAAGAGAGCATGTAAATATACGAAGCTATGATGTCAGGGACCATACAATTAACGTTAGGTAAAATTAAAAACAATAGCTACATCGGTGTTTAAACCCGGTTTGAAAACTAACTGTTCAAAATAACCGATTCGCGGTAAAAGACTCGTTCCGAGTATGCCGCGTAAATGCATCATTTATGGACACCACAGCTCTTTCGAAGTGTGTTTGACGACCAGATATGTCATATGCAGCTCCCTAGGTTTTTTTTGACACATTGCCGAAACATTTTAAAAACATCAATTTAGAAATGTATTCGCATTGAAAGAATTTACAATGAGGAACAGCAGTAGGCTGTTACAGAAAATAAACTTACCAGTATTCGACCTTTATCTTCACCCCCATGATTCTTGACTTTAGATTCGGACCTGTGAAGGTTAATGGTTACCTGGTTGTTCGAGGAGACAGAAAACAACACATCCACCGAGACACCAGCTGCGTCAGAAAGACTACACCCAGCTCACCTCCACCTGTATGACACGCCTACAGTTTCCAAATGCTCGTCAGTGACAATGATCCTCTTCAAGTTCACTATTGTGTCAAACAAGCCAACAGCTGCATAAAACATACATTTTTAAGGGTACACTTGCCCTTTTCAGCAGTAGTCGTCACCTTTATAGCAATTTTACAAATACAGACTGTGCCATCTCAGCTTTACAGTAAACAGTACGGAAAATAGTATGCCAATAATGCAAAATGAAAATAGCAAGCACTTAATTTTCAGCTAAAGGCAGTTTATCACTGAAGTAAGCGACACCATCGTGCAACTCAGTTCAGTTAAAATATGTCTCTACAATTAATAAAGGCAGTAAACCAGGTTAAATGTAGGTTTAAACTGTTTGCAGCAGCACATAGCGCTGAATGTAAGCAAAGTTACAAAGTTTACATACATATTTAATAATTTATCACATTTAATATGCATTTTAAAATAACAAATATTGTTTTGAATTAGGACAAGCTGACAAAAAGCTTACTCTGACATATAATCACACCCAACTCACATTGAACAGTCCATGTATTTTATTTAATGTCAAAATGAAAGAATCAGTTGGACCAAGATAAGCAGCTAAACATCACTGTCCTCACATCCACATGAAGAAACGTCCATCCCACTGCACTATATTGAATTAGATTTGAACTAACACCTTAAAAAAACAAAGAAAGACTACCAATTGAATTTAATTTCCTGTTTCCTTACATTATGTCTACGGTCATATCAAACAGTTCTGTTTCAGCACAATAACAGAATACAGATGAATGCACAACACATGCAGCCTAACATAATAAACATTATGTAAAAAGAGAAGGTACAGACACGATCAGACAAGGGATCCAAACACAATTGCAGGATGGTAGCTCATTATTTTATTAACCGTATATGAAGAATGTGATGTTTCATAATCAGGGTCTTCAGTAGTTTTTAAAGACACACACATAAAAAAAGCAGCATGCAGCAGCGTCTGCAAGTCATTTAAATGCCCTCCAATCAGCTACTTGGCTTGATTTAACAATTAAGAAATTATATAACACTTCAACAACACTACAACTAATAATAAAAATGCTTGCAAGAGGCAAAGCACCTGAGTCTTGACACCGAGCAAATTAGTCTGGAATGCTCCCTACAGTACTTCAGACAAGCTTTTCAGGTACTCAACAATATTAAATTCTCTTCATGCTGATATGGGATGGTGGATGTGAAGAGACACTAGCAAAATGACAATTTATCTACTCACACCTACAAATAATGTCCAGAGCTTTAGGCATTCCCTTCTAGCACATCTCTCTGATCCCCCCCAAAACAAAAACAAATGATGAGCAGACGAACAGTGACCCCAGTAGGCAATGTGGCTTTAACAAAATAAGTAACCAAGACATTAACCCTTCCATTGGCCTGCTCCTTAACATCCCCGCATCTTTCTCCTCCAGCTTAAAGGATGCGTGGACTACAGGCCTCATACTGTAACAGCTCACTTTAGAGTTACAGTAATCATTTACGTCCAGCAACCAGGCCAGAGGACTGAAGAGGAGGGGATGTTTAGAGATCCTACATCAATACACTCTTTCTTTAGATGTTAAAGTTACGGTAATAGAGCCAAAAGTGAAGGGTCAAGTGATGGTGCTTTAGAGAATGACACAAGGAGGCCGGCTCTTGGTGATCTTCTCCACAGGCTGGCCATTATAGGCTCTTTGGATAGCATCCATAATCTGGAGGATGGGATAAAAGAGAGATGCACACATGCATGTGACAAACCATTAACCTCTTATAGGTGAAAATAACATAAGTGTGAGAGATTTACTCACATCATCCTCATAAGGGAAGCCACTGGTTTCCAGCTTTGAGAAAATCAGATGTCCATTGATCTCAATCTCAAAGCTCCCTGGAAAAGAGAAAAAGAAGAGCTGATGATGTTTCCTTCCATTCATATTTTTGCATAAGATGCAAATCACTGCATGGCCATTCATTTGCAAGATACCTTGGCGGCCGACGAAGCCACTCACATCCGCATCAGTGAACTCAGCAGTGACGACCTGCTTGAGCTCCTGAAAGCGGGGCTCGTACCCTCATCCGCCACTGCAACACAACAGTGAACGTAAGAAGACGTAATAAGAGCACCCAACAAACCTTTGCCTCCAGTCAAACACACAATGTGTGTTATATACACACACACACACACACACACACACACACATGTATTTTAAATTAAGTATTTACGTTATTTAATTATTATTGTTTCTTGCAATTCTGAGAAAAACTCTGAGATATTTAGAAAAAGTTACAGCTCTGACTTATTCCCCAGATTTTTAGGTTTAATCTCACATTTCAGTTTTTTGGTACTTCACTTTAGAATAAACAATAAATGAGGAAACTGCTACATTTTTCCTTTGTGTTTATGACCAAATTCTGAGTTTAGAGCCTGATATTTCAGACTTTCTTTTGAGGGCTAAAGAAAAGTCAGAATTGTGCGATAAAAAAGTTGTAGATACCTTTTTTGTTCATTTATTCTGATAGTAAGGGAGTTTCATCTAAACCCCTGAAATCTTCAAGAGAGGGTAAAGCACTCTATTCTAAAAGAGTCTGAATATCACGACCTTTCTGGAGACAGTAATCTAGCTCATACCATTGCACACATACATTTCCAGTATACAGTTCATTTGATGTGCGTCATATCTCTTTGTACAAACCCCTTAACATAGAAAGGACATAGCATTACTTATTTATTTTTCGAAATATATCGCACATTTATAATCTGTTGAGTGTTGAATAAGCTATTTTTTGGGGCCTTTTCTCTGTATAGTCTGAAAGCCCCTTTCCTGAGGGATATGCAGTTTAGGATTAGTCTTCCTGCTAAAATCCCATCGAAGATGATTCATCTTAAATCTCCGAGGTATCTGTTTCGATCTCAAACCTGTTTACGAGACATGCCGGGCATGCCGAGAGTAGCACATGTTGTATGATAAACTAGTACATGACATTTATTCATGAATAAATAAAGGAAACAAGATGGTTATGCTAATAACAAAGACAGCAGAGCTAAATCCTAAAATATGTCTAACGCTACTACATTCGTTAAGACATTTCACATGAAGATGGAAACGTTTGTAAATCACATAATATTTTAGATAATTTACAGACGTGCCTTACTGTAAAATCACTCACCAGTATTCAACTTTAATTCGCACAGCCATATCTGCCCCGCTGCGTCACTGCGTGCTTGTGCTTCCGCGTCTCTCTGACTGATCTTCTATGAAGCTAAACCTCTAGCGCCCTCTATCAGCTGGACGACAAAGGGCAGCGCAAAAGCCTCAGAAACTTAGCGTTGAAAAGCCACACGATGGCAACAGATATTAACCCATTTCCTCCCAAATTCTCCTGTGAGTGAGCCCATGTATTTTATCAGTAGGATGTAAAAATGACGTATAAAAAAAAGAAAGGCTAAAGAAGTAGTTCACCAAAAAAACGAATACTCTGTCATCATTTAGGCTACTCACCCTCGAGTAGCTCCAAATCTGTATGAATCTCTTTGTTCTGCTGAACACAAAGGAAGATATTTTGAAGAAAGTGTGTAACCAGGCTGTTTTGGGTCACCGCTGACTTCCATTGTAGGAAAAACGATACTATGGAAGTCAAAGCAAACTCAAAACAGCCTGGTTACACACTTTCTTCAAAATATCTTCCTTTGTGTTCAGCAGAACAAAGAGATTCAAAAAGATTTGGAGCTACTCGAGGGTGAGTAAATGATGACCGGATTTTCATTTCTGGGTGAACTCAAAAAAAAAAAGTCACTTATATTGTTTTATTCCTACTATTAGGATTAGGATTTGGTTTAAGGCCATGCTTTTGTCTTACATAAAGAACCTTTAACGTCTGAAGAAACTTCTGTTTCACAAAATGTTATTTTTTGGTGAAAGAAGGTTCTTCAGGTCATAAAAAAAAAGTATGAGATGAAGGGTACATTGTGGAACGAAATTTTTTTTTTTCTTTCTGTGGCATCACTTTGAAGAACCTTTTATCCACAGTGTAGTTTAATTTTTGCATAAATATGCATAATTTACTATTATAACTATAGTAAGTGTATATGACGTGTTACAAAGACACTGTAAAATTCAGTGCTACCTGATTTTACAATGCCGATCAGTCAGTTACTTTCAATTAATTATGATTTACTGGTGGGATGAAATTCATTAAATAACTTTATTAGTGATATTTATGTTATAGCAATTTTTAAATGTCTGTAAATCTACAACTGTCAGATTACTACATTATTTGTAGAATTATATATACTTGTCTCATTAATTTAAATTAGGCAAGACATCTTATCTTAAAATTGTAGCACACTCTAGTACAGCATATACTGATTTATGCAACAGCCCTGCTTATAACACATAAACAAATAATGTGGGACATCCAAAACGTCCTTTATGGGACAAAGACATCAAGAGAATATATGATATTATGAGATCTAAACATGCACCAATCCTTTGCTCCATAACTGCCTGTGGAAAGAGAAAGAAAGAACGAAAGATAAAAGAGGCTAAAGCTTTTGTTAAAATTGGGCTCGATTGTTGTTAAGATTGAACACGGCTCGCTTCTACTGATGACTCACTCCTGAAGTCATTTTCATAGAATAGTGCACTGATTTGCTGTGTCATTTGTTATTAAGGGCCAGGTGGGTTTCAAATGAGACATGGTGATTTGGAGCCGCATTACACCATTATGGGCTCATTATGATGATGTCATACAGGACTCATGACTGACACCACACCGCAATGGTTTTGACAGGCCAAGTGAAAAGTTTGAGAGGGAGAGCAGAGGCACAAATGTGTCATATTTTGAGCTTTATTTATTTATTTTTCCTAGCTTCCAATTTTCTTCTGCATTTGATTAAAACTGTCCAAATAACAAGACATGCTATTGCAAATCTGAGAAATAAAGATGGAAGAACAAAGTCTACACTCTTAGAAAAAAGTGCATAAATTGTACCTTTAGGGTACAACAGCTTATCACTGGGTCAATAAAATTAAAGGGACATCTTTCTACTCTATTTACTCATAAAAGGCTCATAGTAGTATGATAAGGAGACACATTTTACTGTAAAGAAAAAGTATGGAATATGGAAGTATGGAAATATGTATGAAAGTATGTATGAAGTATGAAAATATGGAAAATTATTATAAGGTGTATTTGTTACAGTGTAATTAAGTACTGAGTAATATTCATTAACTACATGAACTAACTATATGGTTGGGTAAGAATTAAGATTTGTCTTAGGTTTAGCTGCATGCAATTATGCATAGTTTATTAGCCTATTATTATACGATTACATGTAAAATGTATAATAAGGACACCTTAAATAAGGTGTTACAGACTCTTTTTTAAGTTTCAGTTTGAAAATGAAGTAGGGCTGCACTTTTTGCACTACAGTTTTTAGACTAAATAAAGATACAAACATATTTCTGGTGTAAGTTACAATTGTCCATATCATAAAAATGTATATTTGATAATTATAGGTCTAATGATTATATTTAAGTTAACAAATTCTTCACTTTCAAATGTTAATGTGTGTTTTTATTTTGGCGGAATACTGTGAATTGAACTTCTGTCTATAGAAATGTTGAAAGCTGTGAATGCGTAAATAAAGTGAACCTTGCAGCCTTTGATTTAATAATCCCAACAAGCTATACTGCAATTTTAGTTTGATTGATTTTCCAGCCACATTCATTTTAATTATTTACTTTTACCTCCATTTGGGAAACATTGCTCTAGTAATATGCATCTTTCAAGGGGGAATAAGATACAGAATTGAAACTTTATATTGCCACAGTGATTAGCGGTTTAATTCCTGCAGCAGAACATTTTTTACAGTGCAATGTAACAAATTCAGAAATGAAAGTTGCCATTACAAGATAAACACTTGCATAAAAATATACTATAATTAATGTTAAGGGAACACCAGGAACAGGAGAATTTTCTTTTTTTTCTTTGCATCTCTAGTGGCTCAATACTTAATTTCTCTCAGTTTCAGGCCTCTGAAGTCAGATTCTCCTTTGGCCCGAACCATAATCTTTCCCTGCATGAACATGTGAAGACTTATGAAGGTGTGTGAGATGGGAGACGGACAATCAGTTCTCAACTCCCAGCAGCTTCCCTCCTCTCCTCTCACCTTCATTCACACACTAGCCCTCACGGCTCATCAAAGCAGATATTCTCTCACTCTCTTTCAATCTCTCTGTCCAGCAGAGAAGACGGGAAGATGATTCCAGCCCACATCTATCTCCATTAGCGTAATGGTGCAAAGCAGCTTAGACAACTACACCCCTCTGCAGCCTACCCTTCAGTCAGGATCACATTTCTCTCGCCGCTGTTTTTCCAGGTGGAGCGAGAGAAGGAGGGGGGGAGGGAGAGAACGAGGTATGATTTAGACCCTGGCGAAAAAAAGCCATCCATCCTTAGCTTCCTGTCTGTGTGCCACAGCCCACAGGGGAGGCCTGTCTCAAAGGCCAGCTTCACTTGGAACTCCTGAAATAGCGTGTTTGCATCTCCAGTCCCATTTATGTCCCTCTAAACCTGCCGCTTCGGTTTCTAGAGGGGCTTTAAGAATGTAGACCCTTAGTTTTCCCACCATCAGGAACCCTCTGCCACCTGCAGCCTGCATTTTTCCAGCATGCTTTCTTTCCAGTGCCAATAAATCTCACACTGCTACTAAAACTATGGGACCTGTTTTAGCATGTCTGGTTCTCAGGGGTCCCCCTTCCTGATCCCTAACTGGACAACCCTCGGGAACCAGAACAGGACGTGACAGGTCAAAGTCAGGCTGTCAGAGCAAAGGTCAGGAAGCAATTATGGGTGGTTAGAGGTGGTGAGATGGCAGAGACTAGGCAGGATCACTGTTAAGGCGCTCCGTAATCCCGTCATCACTTTAAGATCCAGTCTGTGATTTATAAAATCAGCGAGTTTGTTTAATTACATGTTAAATTGGTGATTTAAAAGGGCAAATGTCAAATCTGAATAATGCGTGTTTAATTTCAGCGTTCCCATGTGAGCTGTTTCAGAGAAGCTCTCATTTTGATCTCCAGGGGGAAATGCTAATGTCCTTCTCATTACAATATGTCCTGTTTTCTTAATTCATATGAAAATGATTATAAAATAGTTCAGATTAAATAAAAACAGACAAGCATATGTGCATTTTAAATGACAGGGTAGCATGAAAACTCAGTTCTGTGAGGTCAGTGACTAACTGTAACCAGGCATCATAAGGGAATAATGTGGGAAACTCTTTGAACTCAGTTAACTGACTTTTTGATCTCGTCCTTTAATAGAGACAAAGCATTTAGAAGAATGCCTTCTAAAGGGAAAGCCTCCCATCTCGCACTAAAATCCTAGTTTTAATAATTCCTCTGTCTTTTATTGTTTGGACACATAGGTACCATTGGCTGAGCCTGCATTGTTATGTCTGGTTCAGTCGGGTTGCTCAAAAAAACAGCTTTCACTGGATGCTTTGTTTACAACATAATCCTCCTTATCCTGTGGCAGTGTTGAGATCATGTTCTTTATTGATGGCTGTTGTATACCTGAAGCACAGGGGAATTACAGTCAGCTAATCTAATTTCCTTCAGTACAGTATATGATAATATACTGTAATATGTATACTTTACATTTCAAATGTTTGGTCAGGGAGATTTTTTATGGTTTTAAAAGAAGTATCTTATGCTCACCACGCTCAGTTACCAGAAGAGACAGGGAATCAAGTTAACAGGTGAGTTTATTGAACAGAAGACAATCACAGGGCTGAGGATTTTGTGGCAGGTAAGTAACACAGGTGAGTAGCACAACATGTGCTGCAGGCAATGGTTGTAGTGATAGAGGCAGTTCATAATGCAGGGCAGGTAAGTATATAAAGCAAGACTCTTGCTTTATATACAAGACAACCTTGAGCTCAGCCATCGAATGAATGGCTGAGTGGCCTCTTATGGTGCGCAAGTGATTGGGGACAGGTGCTAGTAATCTGGTGATTGGGAGCGGGTGAAAGGGACTGATCCAGGATCAGGTGAGTGCGCTGGTGTACGTTCGGTGGAGCCTGATCTGGGAACAGGTGATTGTGATGGTGCGACAAGGGGCAAGACTGCATTGTTTTTGTAAATTAATTTAATTTATTCCTATTATGGCAAAGCTGAATTTTCATCATCAATTCTCTAGTCTCGCAGTTAAATGGTTAGTTCACCTACAATGGCAGAAAATCTTATCATTAATTACTCACCCTCATGCCATTCTAAACCTGTTAGACCCTTGTTATTCTTTAGAACACACATCAGGATATTTTTGATGTAAATCTGGCAGTTCAGACATCAAGCAGGAGGTCAGAACACACACACATACAGAGGATTTCCAGAGCATTTGCATCCACCAGAGCATGATGGCTGAGTGGAATTGGTGCTCCCTAAAGGTTACATCAGCTCTGATGAGCATCAGTGAAGCGGCCAGCACTTTCAGACAACCAAATCTTCACTTGGAAACTTCTGAAACATCCACAGATTGTTATCTATTAATCTCAAGGCTCACTATAGTATGTATTATCCAGTTCAATTGCTTGGACGCTGCACGCAGAAGACCTGATAAAACACAAAGAAGCTTGTAAGTTGCTTATATAAGCATTGAGGCTGCAATTAGCATTGTTTGACTGTATTAAGCAACTTAATGCATCATGAATATGTGCATTAAAAGAAGTTGAATTGAACTAATTGGTCTGTTGATATTTAGGCAGTCCATTAACATAGAGGTTTGTTTGACTAATGGTTTGATTACAGACACAAGCTCTCCAGAGAATGTCTTTCTGGAGTAATTCATCTAGAAGAGGCAGCTCTATCAAAGCATCTGATACCAGCTTCTCCAAGCTACAATGTTCACTCTTTGTTAGTATGCAAAGAGAAGGATGCATGGACAAGGAAGAACAGAGCGATGAGATCGGGTGTTATTGGGGGAAGGTAGGAAGGAAGGAAGAGGAAAGGGAAAGAAGAGTGTCACATGAACTCTGATGGATATTTGATATGTCACGCCTGCAACCACCACTTTAGCCCTGATACTGTGTGCTTCTCCGTGGCCTCCGACTGACCTCAACATCAGTATCTTCAAAATCTGAGAAAAGAAGTAGCCTTCCCTTCTCTTTGGCTTCCTCAATGAGAAGTCAGAAATAAAAGGTCTGGACTTATAGTTGTCCAGAAGTGAGAAAGCACTGATATATTTCATGAGGAGAGACCCCCTTAAATTTTTAACTCTTTGTTATTTAGCAGCCGTTTTCTAAAACCATTTAAGTTCATTTTTCCCCCTCATTAATGTACACACAGCACCCCATATTGACAGAAAAATACAGACATTTTTGCAAATTTATTAAAAAAGAAAAACTAAAATATCACATGGTCCTAAGTATTCAGACCCTTTGCTCTGTATTTAGTAGAAGTGCCCTTTTGATCGAATACAGCCTTTTTGGGAAAGATGCAACAAGTTTTACACATGGATTTGGGGATCCTCTGCCATTCCTCCTTGCAGATTCTCTCCAGTTCTGTCAGGTGGGATGGTAAATGTTGGTGGATAGCCATTTTTAGGTCTCTCCAGAGATGCTCAGTTGGGTTTAAGTCAGGGCTCTGGCTGGATCATTCAAGAACAGTCACGGAGTTGTTGTGAAGCCACTTCTTCCTTATTTTAGCTGTGTGCTTAGGGTTATTGTCTTGTTGAAAGGTAAACCTTCGGTCCAGTCTGAGGTCCTGAGCACTCTGGAGAAGGTTTTGGTCCAGGATATCCCTGTACTTGGCTGCATTCATCTTTCCC
>JAUCNO010000710.1:6312428-6334550 GCA_032353835.1 Enteromius viviparus | reverse complement strand
AAAGGGTCTGAATACTTAGGACCATGTGATATTTCAGTTTTTCTTTTTTAATAAATCTGCAAAAATGTCAACAATTCAGTGTTTTTGTGTCAATATGGGGTCCTGTGTGAACATTAATGAGGGAAAAATTAACTCAAATAATTTTAGCAAATGGCTGCAATATAACAAAGAGAAAAAAGGGGGTCTGAATACTTTCTAGCAAATTAGCAAAAACACTGCAAAATAATTGTATATAGTTTTTGTATAATTTTAAATAAAAAAAATATTTTCCTTTCTTCCAAAAACAAAAATAAATAAATTCATAATTCTGTTTGTGTTAACATTTCCACTTTTAATAACTTAATTGTTTTATTATTTTCTTATTATCATGGATCGTTTTTTACTTTTTCACGTTTTTAAAACTAAGATGCATCCAATTGAAATGCATTAGTTTAAAAAACGTGCTGGACTCATGAAAATAACAAAATAAACGTGTCCCTGCCACAAATAAATACATGTAATTTAATTAACATGACTAAATGGAGAGCAAGCTTCCAGTCTCTGAACACATGTGGATATGCAATAATGCACTTTTATTATAGTGAGGTTTAACGTTAAAACATTTTTATATGCTTAAATTATTTTAGTATGTAGGCTACACTGATTTTATTTTAGGCGTGATGATTTGAAAAGGCATCCGCTCACTTTCTGCCGCTCGCCGCTTGGTCTTTTAAAACTTTTAAAAAACAAAAACTTATAGGCTATTTAATAAACAACACTGCTCCAAACGGTTTTCTAAATTGACTTAAAAAACTAAACAAAAAATAATAATTTGTCCCATTACACACAAAATTAAACTATTTTAATAGCCGAAACGGTAGTAAAAGCTGTAAAAGACAGAGTTGTCAGAGTGGCAATATTTCGATTAAGGTGTTTACATGTCTGAATATTTCGATTAAAATCGGCGTAGGCCACCTATGTTAATACGATTATGCTTGCTGCGATTATGATGTTATTTATAACATCATCGCATAATTGTAATCGAAGCATTGCTTTTACAGGAGGTAAAGTTTAATCGCAATATTGTCAAAATCTCATTATAACTGCATTAAGAGGGTCCCTTTAAACGGAATCATAGTTAACTTGAAGAGCAGTGAATGGGAGAGTACCATAACTATATATTTTGCATCCTCATTTGCTCTAAATAGTAGAAGAAAAACTATGATACAAAGAAAAGTGTTATAAATGTTCTGATAATCCGTTAAATATTACTTTGTAATATATACACACTGTATATATATATTCTATACTGATATTCTAACAGTAACATATGCAGTCCTATATAGACATACATTGTGGGAGACAGATGGCACTGTCTGCTTAGATGGAGCCCTGAACCTGACAACATTGCCCTTAGTTTTGTTGTGTCCTGCTATGGAAAAATCTGCGATAATCATGTGTGGTGTCTAATGGTGTGTGTAACATTGGCAGAAAGGATTCGTGTTCTGTTCCACCAGCAGGGGGTACGGAGACCACAGGCACGAACACATACACAAGCTGAGACCACACACTCACACACATGCACAGACAAACAAACACACATGCACATGGTCTGCGACACACAACGAAGGAAAGCCCACAAAAAAGGTTCACTTCTTTTACAATAAATAAATAAAATTAAACAACAGAAACGAGGTCCACAAATAAACTTGAAGTGGAAATAAATAACGAATAATATACAGCTTATGTTACCTGCTCAAACATGATGAGCGTGACCTTTGACCCATCACAACTTCTCACCTCATCTCCCACTACGCCTTACACCTGACCTTTCACCTTACATATTACGCGTGTCAAAGGGGTCATGAGGTTTATTAAGATACATTCCCTTTGACACATGAACACAAGCACACAGAAGTCCATCAGTTTAGACATTGATAATATTTTCACTGATATGCTGGACTTATACTATTCAGATGAGTCATGTGTGAGATACCAGATTCAAACATCTGACCTTTCCTGTGCATAGTCACAGTTAAAAACACACACCTTTCACAGATGGTAAATAAAACCCCATCCTGTATATTACCCTGACATATTTAGATTATAGTTTCACTGCGCTGATGCTCTGTAAGACTAATCATAAATAACGCAGACGAAAGGTTTATGCTCCATTGTAAAGGGGCCAGTGTGTTTGATGTTGCATCTCAATATATGTCTGGCTGCAATTGAAATTGATGACCTGGAGGGACTGCAGGAATATATCTTAGTAAAAGACATGCTTCAGTGCTCATATTGGAGTGTGTGTGTAAATGTGTGTATTCTCCTTATGGCTCAGATTGGGAGTAAATGGTCTGGAACACGATAGAAATGAGCGATTCGAAGAATTACCCGGCTACATGTCATGCGTGAACTTTCAGTCATGGAATAAGATATCATGAGCTTGGCAATAAAACCTTTATCCAGTCATCAAACAGAGGTTGAATTATTAGTCACACACAATAGACAAGATGTTTAGCATAATGGATTGAAACAATATGCTGAACTGATTTATCCCCAGAAATAGAAGTATAATTGTTTGCATGATTGAGAATCAAAAGCTTTGATTTCTGTTTCTGAAACGGATGATTGTTATCTTTTCCTACTGAGATTCTTTAACTGATTTCAGAACTGATTTTTACTGGCTATCAAGTGATAATCCACTGCAATCTTTTTTTTTCCACGAACAGCTTTACATTGCATGGAAATTGAGCAGTAATTAATTATAAAGTTAAACACAAAGAAACATTTCTTTAAATGTAAAATTTTGACAAAATGAAGTAGTACTCCAATAATCTTTTTCCTTTGTATTTTCACAGCAAAACTGATATTGGTAACACTTTAAGGACAATAAGGACTTAAAGTAACAATTTACAATAAGTTGTTAACTTTAATTTATTTACTAACATGAACTGGCGATGAACAATACATTTATTACACTATTTGTTACTGTTAGTTAATAAAAATACTGAAATTCATTGTTTGTTCATGTTACAGTGCATTAATGTTAACAAGCGCAGATTTAATAGCACATTAGTAAATGTTCAAATTCACATAACATTTATTCTGATTCTTAGTTCATGTTAACTAATGTAGTTAAGTAATGTTATCTAATAATTCTCATTGCAAAGTGTTACCATGATACTATTATGAATATTCACTAACACACTTGCAATGATGGACATTGATGTTCATTCCAATTCAGATATGATGAATGGTGATGGTGTCTTTTTGCTTTGTAATTAGTCGATTTTCATCATTTCGAAAGCAGTAACGAAAGTCTGAGAGCCCGTTATGAATACTGAAATACTCTCACATCATGATCAGCCAATCAGAGCGATGCCATTTATTTTGCCTATACCCTCCTCACACCACGTTTTAGGATGACAATGGATCTGAACTGAGGTGGCCAGAAATGTGGCTACATCAGCACAAATAAGAGCAAACCACATGTACAGCTAAAAATACAACTGCTGCACTGATTTTCATTATTGTAACATCTGTGTTAACCACTTTATTTTGCATGGCAAAGCAAAAGAGACAACATTTCATCAGACTGTGTGTAATCATTTGCAGTGACTGGATGAATCTGTGTATGTGTGTGTGTGTGAGAGAGAGAAAGCTCAATGCAAGATCTAGAGAGGGGAAAGTTATGAAGACAGAAAAGCACATAGGAAAGCAATGATGAGACTTTGATGGGTTCATCACTTACCAAATTCCTCCTCTCTGCTTTTCCTTCCATCCTTCTGTTTTTCAGATAAGGTATAAGGGGGCCTGGAAAACGACAGCATGATAAACAGTTAGGATGAAAGAGATAATAATGTATGTGCTTTTAGGATACTCTCCCACGCTCCTGCAGCTTGGCTGGACTCCACGCAGAAACACACACAAGTAGTTTGTGAAAGAAGGATTATTCATCAAGTGTAATTCCTTTTCAGTAACCAATCACAGGTGATGTTCTCTCATGTGGTAGACATAAACGCTTGCGTACACATTTTTCTTTTTCTTCTTCTTTCTTTAATGCCAAAAATCTTTAGGATTCTAAGTAAAGATTGTGTTGCATAAAGATATTTGATAATTTATTCGTTTTTTGATTAGTAATATGCAATTCTAAGAACTTCTAAGAACTTTAAAGACAATTTTTGCATGATTCTAGATTTTCAAATAAGTGAATATAAGTGAATATTGTCCTAGCCTAGCACACCATCCATCAATGCAAAGTTTATTTATTCTGCTTGATATGTAAATAAATAATAATAAAAATCTCAGTTTCTAAAAATTGACCCTTATGGCTGGTTTTGTGGTCCAGGGTCAAATATTTACATGCAGAGATGTAATCCATTTAGTTCTGAGTGTTTTTGCATATTCAGATATGATCTTTTATGTTGTGCTACTTGCTTTCATATATAGAAGTCATGGTAGATAAAAAGGGGGGTTGAAAAGATCATTTTTGTTGGTCCAAAGATTTTAAGTTGGCCATCACCATATGTCAAGGCAATAAAAGACAAAGTTATTAACAGTGCTGGGGGTAACGCATTACAAGTAATTTTTTTCTTATTTATTCACTGACAAGCCTCCTGACTCCATGTTGGGAGAAATCCGGTAAAGAGAAATGCGGTGTGTGAATACAGTGTTTGAATATGCATTATTTCATCTTACTCTCAAAAAACAGATTTAATATTCATAAAAATGAATTAAAATAAACTCAAAATACAACGCAAACCTACAATAATGAAATTACACAAATTTATCTAATCTCATTTTATTAATCTCTGATGATGCAGTTCAACCATACTCATGAGCAAAAATTACTTCAAAAACTAACTATTGTGCTTCATTGTTTACATACAAAAAAGTAAAGCAAAAGTAACGTAATGCATTACTTTCCATAAAAAGTAACGTAATTAGTAATTATGCAAATGAGCATGAGGTGGAACTACCAATAGGAAAGAAGACTATGATTGACCATCTAAAACAGTTGAATAGTGCAGAGGAGCACGAACGTCTACAAGCAACCAAAAGCTCCAGTGATTTTTTTCTCACTGTCTGTGAATGCACTCACTCATCACAGGATGAGACATGACCACCATATTTCTCTGCTGGTGACCCATTTCTGTTGCAGGTTTGCGATAACTGGCAAAGCGAAAGGCATCATGGAGTCGGCATGCTTTAGATCCGTCTGTCATATGGATGGAATCAAAGAGGCATAGCTTTCCGGGTGGGAAAACTCCACATCTGTGGTGTGGATTATTTGTAACAGGCAGCAGAGGGAATGTTGGAAGCATTTTTGTCCGGAGAGTACTCTTTGTGCTGTGTGTGCTGGGAGTGTTAAACATTAAGAGATTCTGTTGTACATACGGCAATAACAGTCTTACTGTTGCTTATAGACAGTGTCAGCTGATTGTTTAATATAACCTCCTCTTTCCCCGGTCCAAATATAGCAGCACTATAGCAAACACTCAGCAGATTCATTATGCTCAACCTGCGGGACCCACAAACTGTATTTTATGAACTGATGATGAACAAGAACAATCAGATGACGCCACGACTTCTCTTGCAACCCAGAAGCGTGCGTGAGCTGCATGCATTCAGAATAACACTGGCAACTGTCCCATATTCACAACTTTTTTTTAAAAATAGGTTCGTGCGTGATCCATATCTGTCATGAGAACAGACCGCTGGCCTGAAAGGGCCTGCATGCAAGCATTTACAAAATCAATATGTGCATAGCAACAATGAAAAACGTCTTCATGTATTTGCAAGACAGTCCATCAAGTGATTGCCAATCCGATAACACTCCCTCAAGTTTTCTTAAGAGTTCCCTTCCACAGGGCCAATTAAAATCTGTTTTACTGTTTCTGCTGTCAATTAACTCCATGACAATAGACTATGATGATGTTGAAGAAATGCATGAACACTATGGTTGTAGATCAAATAGCGGACTAAAGAATCCTGCTTTCTTTCAAACTAGATTGAACACATATGTTAGAAAAATGGGTCGTGGATGTCGCTTTTTTTTTTTTTGCTGACTCATGATCAAGCAGGTCAGTTGACACTGGAGCCGTGATAGATAGCTGAGTGGTGTATTCATACTTATATTGCATATAGCCGTTCATCTATATTTACTGACAGAGATCAAATGTAACGGCTGTGTACTATTTTCAGTTTGGGCATGCGATGCATGTAATCTGCCGTAATGAGAGTAATAGGTCTCCATCTGGACATACTTGTCCTTTCTCAGGGGAAAGAGGGCTTTGAAGAGACAAGACAGCAATGGTAATAGCTACACCATTAAATATAAAGCAGGATAATACTATAAAACACATACTGTCTATTCTGATTACACTAAGACATCCGTGGTAATACCAGACCTATTTAGCCTGTGTGTTATTGTTAAAACAGGACAGATAAAAGAGCCAGATGAGATCCAGGAGATTCTAATCAATAAAAAACTCTTCAAATACAAACTGTGCATTATGAGTATTACATTGTTAATTTATGTCTCTAACGCCAAGGAACATCAATATATCCTGACAGATTTAATTTTATCCTGACTAGATTCATTATCCAGACTGAATTAATTGCACTGGCAGAAAAAAAGAGGCTGATCTTGCTGTCTTTCCTGACTGCTTGCTTGTTATCCATCGATCACAAAGCTCTTTCTGTGATGTCTTAATTTCAGAGAGTGAGTTAATTCAAGTGCACGTGTGTGTGTGTGGGTAAAGGGCTAGTGGTGGTGGTCTTCGACAATGTAGGATGTGGATTTATTGATAAATTAACAGATCGATGAAGAACTGCTTCCGACTGGCTACGTGATCCTAGTGATACCAGATCTATCGTAACTTTAACTCTAGACTTTAAAACACCCGTACTATTCAGACTGTAAAAGTGTCAATGATGCTAGACTGGAATGCAAATGGTTTAGCTAAAGATTGTCACATGCATTTATAATTTGAATCATCTCACTGGTTGTAACTGACTAGTTGAGTAAACCACCAAAACTGATTATACTAACTTGCAACTATGCAACCGAATGCTTTTGTATTCAATATCGGTTTAGTAATATTTAATGTTATGTAATGAAGCACCAGGCTGTCTAATTGAATGCAAACTACCATTTCACTGTTCATCACTGTTTCATGGTTTACATAAATGATGATGTTATCTAGAGGTAGTATAAATGAATCTGCTCAAGTGTTTCTAAAAGATGTCACCCTAATTGAGATCCTTGTTGTTGTGCCAGATAAACACTGCACTGACGGAAAAAAAGCAGTTTTCCCATCACTGATAAACAGATATTTGAAATCCTCTTAAACAAGTGTTAAGTAGATGGTCAGTTTCCGAAGCCCAGTGTCATTTGATCTTAAGATGTGAGTTGATGCCAGTCAGCAGTCTCTGTAGATCTGACTATTGGAAGACCACTTTAAGAAAGGTCTTGCTCGGCTTTAATGGATTGGTAAGCTGATGTTACAGGTCTAGGTTACCTTATATCAGCACAAAAGATCATCGCTTCTCACTCTCAGCACTTTCTGTCATATAAGGGGGAAAAAAAACACAGACTAACATTATTTATGCATATAGATATGATTATAGACCAGAATGACATAGGTCTTAAAGAAACAGCTACTAATAAAAGCTCACATAACACAATGTGCATTTAAATTTATTTCTAGACAAGCAGAAAAATGAATTGAGTTAAGAAGCAAAATTGGATATATTTATATTTTTTTGAGTATGATATTTAATACATTAGGCTAATATGGCTTATATGTCTATGACAGGATACTGAACTCTTGTTTACTTTATAAGAATCATTAAATATTTCAGACATTAAGACTATTCTACAATCTGAAGATGGATTTTTTTAGATTTCTACTAAAAAGGGCTTTTACTTCCTAAAAAACGTATGAAGTATTAATCAGATGACAAGGAGATTATGAAACAACACGTTTACAAGTAAAGTTTTGACCAAATGTATAATTAAGAGGCCTGTATCAATTATGATAAAGCAGGCTTTACAGTGGTAAAAGAATACAAATAGGCAGTATGGTAAGAAAATGCATAACCTACCAAATACATGATTTAAATAAGTCTAATAGCATAATTTTAGAAAAAAAAAAAAAAGATAATTAAGAAAATGATTTTTGCAGTGCACAACACTCACTTATACAGGGAAATCAGAGTCATGTTTACAACACATGTATTCGTGTGCATTTACGCGTGTTTCATAAACACCGAACAGGTGGAAAAAACATCGGAAGAATGAGGGTGAAAAGGGAAAAAAATCGTAAAAACCTCTCATCCCTGGCACTTAACCGTCTATGGCCTTATCACGCCTCATATGTCAGATCGGTGACTCACTGGCTGCAGTCGCCCTCCTGTGGCGACTGTTTGATTACACCAGTCCCGTGACGTCACACCCATTACACTCATTCACTCAAATGATACATTTGTCTATTTTTTTACATCCCAGTTTTAAAGGGCTTGGTTGTTGAATACACTTGATTTTCTGTTTCAAACAATGCACTTTATTAAAATAATTAAATGCAGAGCTGAACGCAGTTAGTACAGAGATACAATTCATGCTCATTGGGATAAGACATCTAACAGTAGGCTATAAATGCACGTAGATATACATGCATGCATATATATATATATATATATATATAGGCTATATGTTACGCAAAACAATACGTAAGAATAATAAGTCTAAATACAAGCAGATCAAACCAGCTCGTTCAGTCTTCTGCATATGCGTTTCTGTTTTAGAGATAAAGGGTGTGAGAGAGAGAGATACTAGAAAGAGAGAGAGAGAGGTGCTGATGGGGGGAGTTGGCAAGCACTCGTGCCCCCCTCATCTCTGCGTGCACGACTCTCTCCTCCGCAGTGCACTGCTGGACAGCGCTGAGTGCGGAGTACAGGACGGTACAGGACAGTTAGCGCTTCCCTACAGCCCTAAAGTCCCAAACCCGAGAGCAGCAGCCACATGGAGCTAATATGAACTGTCGGAGGGCTGGTCTTCACTTCACGACTCACAGATTTACAGTTTGAGAGGAAAGGGACAGAGCAGACATGGACACCTTGGTGTGGATCTTGATTTGCGGAGCGGTAAGTGCTCGAGTTAGTTTCAATGGGGGTTTCGGTGATCGTGCAGGTTAACTGAGATCAGGTGAAGCGCTTCAGCTCGGTGATGCGGATCCGAGGAGCGCCTGCGGAACTTGTGCTCGGTCGGTGGAAGTGATGACTAATCTCAGCTACACGCGTTCTGGAGAACAGGTGTCAGCATCCTGTACTCTTTTAGTCTTTTAAAACGAATCCACACGTTTGACTTGTTTATTCTGTTCCAGAAAATAGGAACGTTACTGTCCAGCCCAACTAAAGCCAAACTTTTTTTTTTTAGACCGGCTCAATTCGTTTAATGTTTGGCGCATTTTTAGAAGCTTATCATGGAGTTTTACTAGTTTTAGGGTGTAATTAAAATTAATTAAAATTTGTAAAGAATACCTGCAGGTAGGCTACTGTTCGTTCGGCGATCTGTTTAAATGCATCTTCCACAACCCGAAATTTAGTCAAACCCCTCAAAGCGTTTTGGAAACTCTATTTTTTCTTTCTCTTTTTTTTTATTTTATAATTATAACAATTCTCAATGACATATGTTTAGTAAATGTTTGGTATGGTAACGATCGGAAATTGGCACTGTTGCCATGGTTACGCCCTCAGGCGAACGATTTCAGTTCTCTAGCGCCAGGTAAAAATACAGGCCCTCAATAACTTTTGTGAATACTTAAATGCTTACAGTTGAACCGTAGGCTATATACAATTAAAAGTAGGCTAGTCTGCCAATTTAAATTTTATAAGATCCTTCACAGTCAACGAAACTCCCATAATTCGTACCTTGCGTAGGTAGCTATTTAGATCAGGACAGGACTGTGTGCAGGAATGTGCAGAACAGTCTTAAAAGTAAAGGTGCTTCACGATGGCATAGAAGAACCTTTTTCTTTTGTCTAAATGGTTCCGTAAAGAACCTTTAACATCTGAAAAGGTTCTTTGTGGTGAAAATAGATTCTTTAAATTATAAAAAGGTAAGAAAAGATGGTTCGTTAAAGAACCTTTGACTGAAGGGTACTTCAAAAATGGTTCATCTATGATGTGAATGCAATTATAGTTTCCACTAAGCAATTATTGTTAAAAAGGTATAAGAAGTTTTTTTAGAAACTTTTTGACAACCACAGGGGTGCCACATACAACTGTATACTGGATTATTTTTGGTGTGAACTTATCATGGCACATTTTTGTAAGGGATACGTCTGATGCTCAGGGTGAAAAACTCAAAGTGCGTAAGCATGTGACCCCAGGGTCCCCTACAGAGCGCCCTCTGTGACCCTCACCACCTCCAGTCTCGTGTAACACGGACCAAATCAATTTAAGCATGCGCACGCTCTTGACTAAACACAATTACAGCGTGACCTCTTTTCAGTGATCTGATTTGCAAAATGGCAAACGGAGCCGGCAATTGAGTTTGATCCAGGTGCACAGAGTTGGTGAAGAATCTTCGCGGACACATGAGCCAGCAGTGCTCCGTCTGGAGAGGGATCTCACAGCTGTGGGAGGACTCTGCACTCCTGGTGCACTTTACAAGAGACCTGGCAGGGACCGAAGCGGCCTAATTGGTGGTGAAAGAAGTGATAGCATTTTGAGCCTTGATGTTTCACGGCATTAAAGCTCAGTAGCATTTCCTGGCCGGTGCATAGCAGTGGTGTACAGACAGGTGCAGATCACTGTACAGCATGAACACAAGGATACACCATAGACTTTATTATTTGAGTTTCCAAATGAAAACATTCCTGGATTAGACCAGAGGGAGATTTTGGCAGATTTCATTTAGTTCCCAAACTACAGACACTCGTACACACAGTCTTTGCTCAGATGTCTTAAGCGTTGGGCATGCTCCATACTGGGGAGTTCATTATAGCCTGCCAAGTTAACTCATCGGCACACTTACTCAAGCGAATGCAAATTGCGAGAAGAAAGAAAGGAAGACAGCCAGGGTTTGATGAAGAGAGAGAGTGAGAGAGAGAGAGAGAGTAAATGAAGGGGTGAGTTGGCTGCTGCACTGGTGCATCTGTTTCTGAATGAGAACGAGAGAGGATGTGGATGGGGGGGAGGAGAAGGGCAGAAAGAGGAGTCTTAAAGGGCAAAGAGAGTGTATGAGAGAGAGAGAGATAAGATTAGAAACAAGTGCAGATCAGAGAGGTATTCCCTTTTTATTTTGACTGTGGGAAGACTTGATGGTGACGACTTGTCTGAATTGAATGGAATTGTTACAACTTGTGATGTGCTATGTTTTTTTTTTAAATATGTTTGTGTGTGTGTGTGAGTGAATGAGAAAGAGAGAGAGTATGCTAATTCATTAATGAATGCAGGGAGAAAAATGTGCTGTGAGTTTAATTACCCCGCATACGTGTGTGTGTGTGTGTGTGTGTGTGCGCACATGCTTGTTTGTGAGCATGTCTTTAAGATGCTCTGGAATCCACAGATTAATGCTTACTTTTGTTTATTTATTTATTTTTTACAGCTGTATTAAATAGAAATGCTTCTACAAGGCACAACAGCAGGGCCTTCGTTTACAGTACATAAACACATATTTTAATGATATTGCATAAACCTTTCGAGCTCATAGATTAAGGTATGAAATATGTTTGTGCTAAAAGCCTTGTGGATAGTGCCATAACATGCAGCATAACTGTTAAATATTTAATTAATTAAAATTAAAAAAATAATTAAATTAATTAATCAAAGGATAATTTTACACTTTTTTTTTGTTCAAATCAAATGTTATAATGTGATTTCTGATCTGATGTCTTTGGTTCTTCAATTAAATTGAAGAATTCCTATGGTGAAAATGAATGGGAAACATACATGTGTGGGTGGTCACTGAACTCTATACACATATAACACATCAAGAATCAGCACTGAGTGTGATCACGTGACCAGATCGAACCTATAGAGAGAGCAAGAGCGAAGCTGCTCAGTAGTAAATTAAATCAAAGTGAAGTCTGCATCCTCACTGATGAGCCTCCCAGTCCTCTTAAACACACCGCACACACACACATCTTTCGTTGAGACAAAACGAGCCCATAAACACCTCTTAAAGTGCCTGTGTGTGCAGATTTTTATGACCCTTTGGGTTATGCACAATACTCAACAAACAGATCAGGACCTGTGAAAGAGGAAGCACACAGTGGAAGGGTAGGGCTAATAGATGTCTTGGGTAAAGAGGGTCTGCGGACTCTGATCTGTGAGACCTCGATGTGTAAAGTATGTGTAATCGTACCCACGACAATACGACAGAAACAGCTGGACATGCAGCAGACATATGTATAACTCCAACTGCCTGTCTCGTCTTGCTCAACACGCCCCAGCTCTTGGACACACCAGTGAAATGCAATCAGCACAATATGCTGTGATGCAGCTGTTACCAAACTGCAGTCCCATATGTAGCAAATATGAAGGAGTTTAAGGACAGTGAGAGGAGTAACTGGAAGATTATATTACAAAAAAAAAAAGCTGAAATGTCTTGTTACACATTACATGTACATACTACAATAACAATAAATTATACATAATTACATGCAAGTAACCCTGAGCCAAATCTTAACCCTGACCATGTAGTAAGTGCATGTAGTTAAGTAATATTACTCTGTGCTTAAATGTATAATTGCACTGTAACAATGAAACCTTAACTTTTGTCCCAAATATCTAAACATTTGTAAATCAAGATACATTTACAAGAGAAGTAAAATTACACGAGCTGTGTGGCTAAGTCTTGTATGCTGAAACAATTTAAAGACTTAAAGTTTTAAATAAAAAAGTCGTTTTTTGCATACAGCAATGCCAAAAATCTGGCCCTACCCCCCCAAAAAAATGAAACAAACAAAAAAAACAACAACATGCGGTCTACACCGGATGCGAGCAGCGCCACAACTCTGAAGTTTGAGGCTAGTCTTTTGTCAATGTTTACTATTAAAGTCAACGGGAGATTTTCAAGCTTTATACTTTTTTTTTTTTAAACAAAGAACAGTTAAGTTCATAGTAACCATAACCAAATCGCCCCCTAAAACAAATAAAGAAATGAAACTATCTGCATTTAATTGGAGTTTGTAGGTGGCTCAGGCTGAATTAATTGCAGCAATTAGATGAGAATAAGAAGGAAATAGCTTTGAGAAATATCAATATGATTATATTGCCTTGCAAACACTTTAATTAACGTATTAACATCAAAATATCTCAGGGGTTTATGGGTAATTGGAGACTAGGAACCTGCGGAGCCCTAGAGAGATGGAATACTAATGTCATTTCGTTCTTTCTGCAGCTGGGGTTGGTGTTTGGCTCTAAGCTGGAGCGGGCCGTAGAAGAGGAGTGTGAGTCGGGCAATTACACTCATGACGGAGAGTGCTGTTTACAGTGTCCTCCAGGAGAGGGAGTGGTCAAGGAGTGCGGGGCCACCCAAACCGAATGCAGTCAATGCTTAGACAGTGAGTAAACCCACACACTGACAAGTGTTCATGCACATGCATGCTTCATGCACTCATAATCTTCATTTGCGTCTACACCATCGTCACAAACACTTACTTTCAGACAAATCAATTTATTAACACATAATTAGTCCTTCACACGTACACTTATTAACACATAATGATGTTCTCTCTGTGCTTCACACACTCACGCACGTGCACATATATACTCAAAAAACAGGCAGAGAGTAATTATGCAGTTAGTCTGTGATGGTATATGAGCTGCTGCTGTTTGTGTGTGTCTGTGATGCATTAATTTAGGCCAAATGTTCAGCTTTTTAGTTTGTGAGGAAAATGAGAATGAGAGAGAAAAACAGGAACGTGAGAGATGGACACAAGTTGAAAGACACACCATGTCGCCACAATCTTTAAATAAGAAATATCTAGTCTCTTATGCTCATGAAGGCTGCATTTATTTGATCATAAATGCAGTGTAAATATTGTACTAATATATAAAATAGCTGTTTTCTATTTTAATATATTTTAAAATGTAATTTATTCCTGTGATGCAGAGCTGAATGATCAGCATAGGCTTAAGTGTCAGATGATCCTTCAGAAATCATTATATTATGATGATTTGCTAATCAAGAAACATTTATTTTTATTATTATAAATGCTGAAAATAGTTGTGCTGATAAATATTTTTGTATTCTTTAAAGAATATAAAGTTAAAAATATTGCGTATTCATCTCATTCACTGACACATTTAGAAAGTGCACTGGCACATGTGGAAATGACAAGACCGTTTTACAGCAGGTCTCATTCTTTTGTTGTGAGCGTTTCCTAAAGGGGCTCTATCCTACTTTCTGCTCTCAGTAAGAGAAGCGCTCATAGTGAGAAGCACTTAGGACCGCAGGCCTGAAATAGAGGAGGTCTTATGTTTCAGGACAGGACACTTTACATCAATAACCCAACTGGGTGCTTTTTGTTTTTTCAGTCTGTGTGGGATATAAATAAAGATGGTGAATGTTATATTAGAAAAGCATCTGCATTCATTTTTAGTGTAACAAAACAAGCTTCCTGTTTACTGATAGAGAAAAACACATTCTGTGACCTTTGCATTTATTTCCTGTCGCTTTTTACCCAGTGTTGGCAAAGACACACACACATGCATGCCTCTTTCATGCATCCTCGCCCCCTCATCCCCTACCCGGTCTAGACACAAGCATACATCAGCCACTACTGAAATATTTAGCTGTCCATTTTTCTCTGTTTCCCCTTACCACACACACACACACACAAACTCAAAGCAATGTGTGTGCAAACCTCTCCCCATCCCAGCTACTGTCTCAGTCCTAGTTTCTTTACATGTCTGGCCAACATCTTTGATTAACACATGCTAGCTGACAGCTCACTTTCCATTGATTACTTTGATTCGATAAAAAAGCCTGAAAGCTGAAATAATCTTGTAGCTTCGCTGGTTTAGCTTGGCTCTAACACCACAAGGTCATTGTAAGTGAACACTGCCAACAGCGTTTCAACACATAATCATAATCTAAACTAAATTAAAAAAAAAAATCATTTATATATATGAAGACTTTATTTGCAAAAGCAGGAAGCTTTTCAAAAATCAAGTTTTTTTATTATGTCTCATTCAATTTTATTTAAAAACTCTAAAATAGATGCAGTGTAATAGACAATATATATATTAAATTATTTAATTAATAAATAAAAAAAGAAAATTATATATATATATAATTTTATTTTATAATTTATTTTTTTATTTAATTTTTTATTATATCTCAATAAATTTTATTTTAAAACTCTAAAATAGATGCAGTGTAATAGACAATAGCCTATATATAATAAATTATTTAATTAATTAATAATAAAAAAAAGAAAATTATATATTAGGGTGCATTTATTATTTGTTGTATTATTTAATTTAAGCAGAAAAATAAATACTTTTAAAAAACAAAACCTAATTACAAAACTTTGTCTAATATAGCAAGAATTACCACTGATAATTAATAAAAAGATACTCAAAAGTTGAAATTTGAAAAATAAAACATAAAAGATTTTCTTTATTCAAAATCTATGCAGTGCATAATTTAAAGGCTCTTTGTTGTTTTGAAGTGAACTGTGAATGGGAGTCAGTCTATTATATATTCAGTTTGTAATAGGTACTGTGTGAGCCGAGCTGAACTGGAATCAGTCAGTATGTTGTGTTAGAGATGACTAATGACTGATGGGGATTTGAGAAATAACAGCATTAGATAATGAAGCTTAAGCACAGGCAACATCAAATGGACTAACCAAACCAGACTGAGACTAATACAGCCCTTATTCATCTGAGAGAAAGAAAGAGATAGAGGTTAATGCTGCTGAACATTTAAGCAGAACTCAGGACTGGAGCCTTTGCTGTTTTTATTGGCCTATATGCAGCCGCTCTACTGTTCTACGCTGGTTTGATTTATTATTTTACCCATATTATAACAGAAACAGTCATGCTAATAAAGAACAACTGAATTGTGAAAACAGAACAAGAGAGAGAAATACATTCCAGTTTGTTCCGGATAAACCGATATGGTTGTGATTATAAATCAGAATACAGTGCATTACGCAATGGACGTTTTCCCTCTGCCCATTCAGTATTAAGTTACTTTACAGAAACTTTCAAAACGTGCCAGCAAAATATTGGCAAACATCCCCAGTTACACTTCTCCTCCAGCAAATGACAGCCAAGCAGAAGAGCAGCTCTGAAAGAGCGTGAAAAGATCTCATGCACCTGGCTGATTTATCTGTAAAAGGATGAAAGCACAGAGACTTGGGCCGATGACGTCACAGGAAGAGACGGCGCATGAGGCAGTCCCAGGCTTTTTCCGTTGGCCCTCCTGGACGAAACGGTTGTGTGTGAAGAAGGTATTTGTTGTGCGTGTAAACAGTCATCAGCAAAGCATGTGTGAGTGTGTGGGCGCTCTGTTGTGATATGCGTTCATAATCAGTGCAGGGACGGCTGCGTTCAGGTGCATCCCTGCGAAAACTCGGCTGGTGCTCGATTTATCTGTTCACAGCTGAATGCACATGCTCCACACAGATGTCACAATAGACTTTAAATGTTTAAAGCAAACTCCAACAAGAAGGAAAAAAGTAAACACTGAAGTCAAACTGTAGAAGTAATGAAAGTGAGATGAAGATCAGACAGGATGGAGGCCATGTGTTCCTCTCTCAAGGTCAGGGATATTATAGTAAACACAAAACAGACAAACAACATCAAATGTGTGTGTGTGTCTGTGTATATTCTTTCATTACATATATATCCTCACCTTAGCCCATTGAGTTTAAACAGTCCCCATAAACCATGCAGTGAGTTTTTTGGTGAGTAATTTACAAAGAATGAGGAAAAGTCACATGAGGGAAGCCAATGCGATGCTATTGGATGTGACTGGTTATGCTAGGCTGTGATTGGATCATACAATAAATCCCGCCTGTTGAGATGGTGTGCATTCACAGATCAGTCTGAATGAACAACATAATGGTCTTAATGAAGAGACTAATTTAAAAAAGTAAGCAAACAACTTATATATAACAACTTTGTTACAACAAAAGGGCTTGAAAACTTAATCAGTGGGAGTTTTGATTAATTAATCATTAGTTTAAAGTAAATCTCCATTTTTGTGACCAATATTTAGTTTTGACGACTGAAAAACATTAAAATAGTTCATTTCTAAAAGTATATGATATACTTGATGAGATCCATACTTGGCCTTAATAAACAAAATATTGATAATTCATAATATTGATAATATTGTTAATCTAGAAATATCAATTGTACCCCCCCAATTGTTTATTTAAATGAGGAAATCTAAGGATTTAGAGTTGTTTAAAAAACAATATGATGACTTTGCCTCATTTCAAAACATCACTGGAAAGTATGTATATCTATCTATCTGTCTATAGAGATAGATAGATAGATAGATAGATAGATAGATAGATAGATAGATAGATAGATAGATAGATAGATAGATAGATAGATAAATGTTGAGAAGATGTTGAGAAAAAAACAGATATATTATTTAGCTATATTGCATGGCCAGCCTTAGTTGGGTGACAAATGGACTGATCTTTAAATTCTCCACTGCAGAACGAGGTCATATCCATCCATTAATAAAAAATGAAGGAGAGAGCGAGAGAACAAACAGATGGCCTGAAAGGGTTGTTCGGCTGAATTGACACTTTCACAGATCACTGTGGCCTGCATCACATGACCCATGTGTTTACCCATCATCCTCTTCTTCTTTGGTTGAGCACTGGAGACAAGTCTGATCTTTGCTCTTGGAAAGAACATCATTTATTGAGTGTGTGTGTGTGTGTAAAAGAGAATGTTACAGAGTGATATGGAGAAGTGGTACATTGTAGGAGCATTTTGTACCCAACATAAAAAATAATCAATGAAGATTAATTTATCATCCTTTTATCTGGGAACTCATTATATTTGAATTAAGCATCATTTAAAAACAGCTGCATCAGCAATCTTACGTTTGTCAGCACATGTTTGAGCAGTTGTTTTTGCATTTCTCAAGACGCCTTGATTAAGCTAACCAAGTCATTAGCTTTAGCTTTACCTGCACAACAAGAACAAACATGACAAGAACGTCGAGTGCTTCTGTCCAAAGTGTGGCAGTGAGGTGAACACCTCTCCCTCAGGCCAACCTTAGGCGTGAACACAGCTTCAACAGACGTATTGGTTAAATGCAGGTAGTTTAGCACGAAAAATTCTAAATCTGATTTCATCAATGTCTCAATATTTGTATATAGTTTCAGGTTGTATGTTTCTCCTGAGAGTGAAATCTGCCACACTTTGCTTTTAAGTCTGAACTCAACAAATTTTCCTTTAATAATCTGAGCGATGCTAAATGGGTCAGTATTATAACTCTTATTGCATTTAAAAATATTTTATGTAATCTTTTTTTTTTCTTATTTGTTATAATATGTAGGAGTAAGTAGGACTGATATCTCAGACAAATATAACACTTAAAGGAACACTGTAAACATTTCTGTAGAAACTACAGTATTACTAGAAGCTGGATGTCAGTAACTTACTGTAGATTAAAAATATGTTATTTACAGGCAACCGTTTGTACAAATAAAAATTCTACATAAAAAAAAAACTTAATACTTAAAGGAAAAAATAAATAAAATAACAGCCCCATGCAAAGCATTTCTGGGAACCAATATCAGAAAAAAACAGAAAAAGGTTTTCAAAAGAAGGCTTTGCATGAGGCTTTCTTTAAATAGTTTTATTCTGTAAAGACTTGTTTATGTTTAATGTTCATTTATTTTTGAATAAACTGTTGCCAACACATTTAATAAATATAAATCTAGTTAAGTTAGTGGCAACTAGCTACATGACTACAGCAAATAATTTTTTACAGTGAATAGTTATTTACCTCAATCATGTCATCACAAATATGAGACCAAATCAATAAAAATAATTATTTGTTCACAGAAGCTCAACAGCAGAACAAAGATTACTGGAGAATAATTTAGTAAATACTTTCTACTTCAAAATTCCACATTTATTTTAAACTGTAACTTCTTTGTAATGAATTTCTGAATGAGAACTGTTTTACAGCATTTTTTAAAGGAGTGAGTTAAACGTGAAACATCATGAGGGTGACTAAATAGCACATTTTTTCATTTTTTATTCTTCAGTCCCCTGAGCCGTGGACGGGCAACTTCTGAGCAATGAAATATTGCTCTGGAAAACAGCTGTGGGGCTGTTTTTGTTTCATGTTTGTGGTGTTTGAAAGCTGTCCTGTTTTCCTGGAATACAAGACCATTTCCAGCAAAGATCTATCTGTATGTTTTTCTGCCTATCTTTGTTTGTTTGTTTATGTTTTTCCCACCATGAGAATAAAAGCCCAGAGACACACATGAGAGACACACCAGCGAGAGATTGGAAGCCCACTTGTGCTTGTGTGAATACCTCAGCATGATAAAATCTTCCCCTTACTGAATGTCGGACCAGTCTAAAGAAGAAAAACTGTCATTTCTAAGCAGTACGTGGAGAACCGTTAGATAAGTGTGCTGATGATGACATTTCTCATGAATGTGCAGATGTGTTTCTGCTGCTCGCTGTGAAGAACCGCTTTCCTTCTCAGATATTATCTTCATCCTCAGACAAATATGGCTGGTTTATTTGGTGTTAACAGCTCTGCTTGTAGAATCCACCTTTAAGTGTTTATGTAGAAATAAAAGAGTTTAATTTTTGCTGTACTGAAGCAAAAATTATGCTTTTGCCTTTTCAACCTATGATGTTCACATCCTGTTCACATTCCTTTGCTTTCTGTTACAAGAGCTTGGCTGTAATATAAAAGAAGAGCTAAAAAGTCAAACAGAATAGTTCTGATTTATCTGTCAGATCCTTTTATGATAATGATATATTATGTGCACAACATAAATTGGTCTGAACAGGTTTCAAATTTTATTGCTTTGTGCAACAGGGGGAAAGAATACTTGACCTTCTGTTTCCACATGATAGCCCAGAGCTGCATGTTGTGCTCAGTTGTGTTTCACATAATCATCAACTTTGTCTTGGACGTGTCCCCTGGAATTCCTTAGGAGATCATGTGGACTTGGAAAATTGAGTGCATTTTTGATAATACACTATATTTGCAAATCGAAAGTAGAGACAAAATATAAATATACATTTAGGAAGGAATTACTTGAAAAGATTTATTGTTAAATTAATAAATAACAGGTGGTGTGGGAGTGAATCAGCAAGGTATGTTCTTTAAAGAGAAAGTTAGTTGACTCTGGGGTGATAGGACACAGCCAGAGATCTCATATACACAAGCACGAGCTGCCACGGCTGTGACCAAGCATTTATAAAAAACAACATGGTTTATAGAAGATCATCAAGCATAAAGCGCTTCCTCTTTCCTGTGAAAACAAACCAAAACCAAACAAACACATTCTTATTGTCCTCTCATCTTTGCTTTCTGCTCTCGATCTCCTGTTATCAGAGTGAGACAAGATCTATCGGGAAAGATATATAAATCCCAAATTTGCAGGGATTACATTACTAACCCTTAGAAGTCCACGTCATCTAAAATGCCTGTCACACTTTATCTTTTTTGCCCTACAGTGAACCCTGAATTAACTGGAAGCCTCAGCACACACAAACCCTCTGAATAATTTAAAGCTTTCCACATAATTTTACATCCCGAAGTTTTTTTTCACACAGCTTCTCGAGAAAAGCTCTTATTGTGTAATAAACACCAAAAAGCGAAGCATTGTTTCATGGCTGAATTTAGATCCTGCAAATATATATATACAGTATATACTACACAAATAACCTCTAAAACAAAGTTTACATTTTTGCAATGATGGAAAAAGACAGAAGACAAAAAGTAAAGAGGGCACACTGTATAAAAGTCATATCATGTTGATCAATATGAATCTGAAGCAAGACATGGCAGTTAACTCTTTTTCATGATTATTTAGCTGATGCATGTTTAAATCAGTCTGTCATTGCCTCTTCTCTCTATGACTTCCTTTTATTCTCTTTATATTTTATGATACTTGGAGAAAACGATCCATTAGCTGTAGAAGAACTGGGAAATATGTATGGAAATCAGCTTTCTGTTGATTCAAGACACAAGACTGCATATACAGTCCCAAACCCCTCACTAGAGCTGTGACTGTCATCAGCAAAACATGCTCATCCAGTCCTGATGGTTAATGCTAAATTAACTTGGCCAACTTTTCTAAATGGAGGCTCGAACCTGGGCTCAGTTTGAGCTCAGACGTCACGCTCCCATTGCGGTACTACCTAGAGATTAAAAAAACAAACAGGTGAGGAGATGGGGAGGTGGAGGGATGCCGAAAAAATTAATGCTGGGACATTGCTGCTTATGTAGGCTGCTAATGATGATTGACAGGACTGAATGAAGAGGCTACTCCCAAACCTATGTTTGGAATGTCATAATATAAAACATTATGCTGCTTGCAAAAAATTATCCGGAAAAGACTACTCTTTTGAATGGGTTTCTATGATTTTGTTGAGTGCGACATGTTCCTGGATCGACATCTTTGTTAACCCTGGAACCACACTGTGATTAACCAATCAGATATGAAGAATCATTTCATAGTTTTTGTGAAGTTTAGGCTCACAATCAATGCTTGTACATTAGTGTCAGTCTAACAGAAGTCATAATAGTTGGGTAAACCTCCAACGTGTTGAATGAAAACTACAAGACATATACATTTTGCATTCCTATTCATCCCAATAGCGAAAGAAAAGTTTACATGACTTCAAAAAATATAAAACATTCTGAGAGATTGAATATGCTGGTCAGAAGAGTGAGATGAGTGAGAAGTTTGCAAGGTGTTGTGTCATACTGTCAACACTAGGGGTGGCACGGTTCACAAAAGCCACGGTTCGGGTTGGTATCACGGTTTTAGAGTCACGGTATTCAATTCTGCACAGTTCTTTTATTTATTTTTTTATCTTTAACACTCCAGAAATGTACTTCAGCATATGATATATAGCTTAATTATCCACAATTTAGGATACAGTATTAAA
>JAUCNO010000710.1:6262994-6281655 GCA_032353835.1 Enteromius viviparus | reverse complement strand
GATAATGTTCAGTGCTTTGCTACAATCTGTATTGTTAAAAGCGCTATATAAATAAAAGTGACTTGACTTGACTTAAATACATGTAATACCTTTCTAATTACATTACAATTACAGAATATTACACAGGCATAAGCAATTTAAAATAAAGTGTATCAAGATTATGATAATGCTGTACATTCAAGATAATGTTTATTCAAAATTTATTAAAAATAATGAAAAATTTAAATGGATACATTTTAACTAGACAAAGTGTGTAATCAGTGCACACACAGTAATCCTGAATGTAAGCAGGATAATAAATAACATTATGGGATAACATACACTGAGACAGGAGGGAAATAAGAAATGTTTTCAGGACAGGGAGTCAAGAGACCTTTCTGACAGACCTAAAAATTGAGAAGTTTCAAAACTTGTCACATGAATTCCCTGATGAGGTCATCAATCAGCGCCAGTCTGGGAGGGGGTCTGGCAGCTAGCACTACACGCCAAAGTGTGGGAAAGAGCAAGAGGTGAGAGAATGAAAACTTATCTGTATTACTGTGTATGATACTTCTAACGTTCTGTGTTTGGTCACCATATTTCTGCTTTCCTTTGCATTGATTGTATCTCTCTATCTCTTTATATTATGTTTCTCTCCTGACCCTGTTCGCTAATTATAAAACCACTTCCTTGTTCTCTCTCTCCCTCCCCTTCTCTTTCTGTCTTATGTGAGATGTTTCCCCTTTGGCTTGCTATCCTCACATCTGTCTGTGAGAGTTACAGGTCTCATCTATTTTCAGCTGCTGTTTTGCTAACATGTTACTGGAGCTTAGAGCGTCCACCCCTGTGCCCCCCGGGCTGCTCCTACAACACAGCCCTGTGAAACTAAAGAGCCCCAGCTGGACATAACGTCAGCCTGCCCTTCAAGGCGCTAAACGCAAATGAGGACCAAACCCACACATTTACGAACTACATTAACAAAGCGTGAAAGTTAATGAACTGTTAATATGTTAACAAGGCTCGACAGCCCGACCAAGAGGTGATGTTCTAAGCTCTATATACAGTTACAAGTAGCCCATGTACTGCATTAAAATGCGCTAATCCCTGTCCTTCAAATGACTCTGTTCTGAAACCTAGTAAGCTGCCTTGCGTTCTGCTGCCTACAGTATATTGGAACCCTACGATTTATAAGAAATCACTCACAAAATTCTGGAATCTAGTTATAAAAACAGAATTTAATGTAAATTGCGTAATTTCATTGAATTTGCCAAATTTTGATTGATAAATCAGAAGCAAGTCAGCACACTTAAATCAAAACACTATCCCCCAGTTTTACAGACAAGGCTTAAACTAATCCCAGACCTAAATGGATGTTTGAGCTGTCTCAACTGAAAATATCTTGCTCTGACATAACGTAAAATATGTCAGTGTCATTGTTCTCTGTCAAGATGCACACCTGTGATGTTTCTTCTAAAGCATTTTGTAAAAGTTGCTTATCTTATCCTAGCTTAAGCTACAGTAAGCCACATTTGTGAAACCAGGCTTACAGTATATGGATTAGTGTTTATATTAAGCAGCAAAAATGCTACTTAAATATGAATCCAGCATGTTCTGTGTGTCTCTGTGTGAATGAATGGAGCAGATGCACAGTTTTGCAATTTGGCACAAATACAAAGAATTTGGAATTTTTTTTTTTTTTACTTTTTTTCATAGTGACCATCTATAAAGGCAGCTGTCATTTCATTCCTCAAAATGAAGCACTTAGATGATTTGGAACATTCGCAACCTAATTGAAACTTGTTATTACATGTATTCTAGTACATGAAACATGGGTAACAAGAAACATGAAACTCTTAATTTTTATCTTAATTATAATAGAAATACAAGACATGCACAAATATTTTTAAAAAAATGATAGACATTAAATATGAAATTTCCTAAAAAACATTTTTGAAACACTGAGTGAATTATTGAAGTCTTTTTCAGACTGTCAGCACAAATCAGATTTTTGAGCATGTCAATCAGATTTTTACAATGTATAAAAAGCCACAAACAGAAAAAAATTGGCTATCATCAAGAGACTGAGCATCACACACTACCAGACATTCGCAACAAACTCATGCGCAAATGTTGATAATTGAAAGAAAAAAAAAAATTCTAAATTGGCTGAAATTAGCGAACACGTTTGATCTCCAAGCTGGAGTAGAATCAAAGTCTGAAGCTGAAAAATCTGTGGCCGCCATACACTACATGATTTTCTATCAAATCTGTAACTCAAATCTACTTTCAATTCAGCAGAAAATGTGGGCTAAAATTTGTGTAGTGTAGTCCAGCCTTTTGCAGTTATGATTTGATTTGATTTTGGAACAGAGTAAACATTTGCTTTGGCATATGCAGTGCTGCATACAATTTGATTGTGCATAAGTAAATTGGCAAGAATATACCACATGTGTGTACTATATACAATTTGTATTTGCAATATAAACTGTATCGAACTGAAAACATGAAATGTAATCATTTAAATGATTGGTCAAAGATTAGAATAGTTGTTTAATTAGAGATTATATCTTATTTCTACAGCGCCGCAGTTTATCTATCCTGACCAAACCATTCCGTTCCACCTTCATACAATTGTGTTTATATATTTGCGGCTGAAAACTGTAGAATAAGACGTCTGCCAAAGCCACTAAGCTGCAAGATAAGCATCTCTTCACCTCAGGTCATCCTTCCACCCAAACCTCACCGTAATCTTCATACTGTATTGTGCTAACTAATCATTAACCTACAGCCTGCTCATAAACATTTAGGTCATTTACCATCCCTTCCCTCTGCAAGCTGACGATAACAAGAGCAGGACATTCAGTTATTACAGAGAGGGATGGTGAGAAATAGAGGGAAGGAGAGAGATGGAGAGCTCTTATGTGTGCAAACTGTCTGCTGCTTAAGATACTTAAAGATTTTTTAATGCATTTTCTCCCGCATTGTTGCATACAAATAAAATTAAATTTCCTTCATAATCATGATTATAATAATATTGCAGTTTTCTCAATCTAATATCCATATGAATCTCAAAACTATGAATATTATGTTTTTTTTTTAAACATAGAAATTCAGATTTTTTACGCCATATGCTCATGAGTTAAAGAGTTATATGTGATAGAAATGGAAAAGGAGGCAGTTATTGAGATGGAAGACAAAAAGATGGATGAGTTAAACATTCCCAGAATTGTGTACGAGTATGTTTATGCTCTGCATAAATGGGCACAGTTTTGAGAAATGATTCAAGTTTCAAGAAATATGTCTTAGCAATTGATAAAACTAAAGAGGAAAGATTAAAAATATCACTATAATTTGATAAATATCAATAACTTTCTTGTGCAATGTTTTTCCCAGATCTTCAGAAAAGTCTGAATTTAGTTTTCTTATACAAGAAATGTGGATCACAGCATATTATGACAAGACAGAGGCATGGAGAGAAACACATGACACATGAGTGACGTTTGTGTGTTTATAAGGGGAAAAAAGGTTGAAAGAGTAAAAGCTTCCTTGTACAGTAGACGAGTTTGTCTCTGTGTTGAATTACTGAGAATCAGAACCAGGTTCCTAAAAGAAATCCCCTCACTTTAGCACTAATAACAACCTCTTAAATCTAGACACACACGCACATGCAATGCTGTTACCACTCCACACATCACTGTCACTCACAAGCACACATTTTACAACATATACCAAACCTCATTATACTACCCCTGCATACACGCACACAGTGCTACGGTAATGGGCATAATGACAAAGCGATTTTGATTTATGCTGTTTTCCAATAAATGATGCCAATATAAAAACCACAATCATCACAAATGTATGCGAGCATGTGAGAGTTTGTGTGTATTTGCGGCACAATTGGCGTCTCCAGAGTTTTAAAAGTAAAGTTAACCTGAGTATTTCCAAACCAAGAAAATGAGCCACATTCCCATTAAAGACCACAAGGCAATCAGGAGCGAATACCCAGATGACCTCTTCATCTCTCAGAAAAATAAATCAGAAACTTTTTCACTACAAGTTTGTAGCTCAAAGTGCTGTGCGAGTGAAAAGACGTTTGAAAGAGTTTTTTTAAATTTTGAAAATTATTGAGTATGTAGCTTTAAATCAATAAGATTTAAATTCTCCTGTTTGAAAGCTGACATGAAAATGTATTAAAATAAAATATACATTAAAAAAAGGTAAACTGAGCTTGACTGTGTAATAAAACACAGCAATGAGTTTTGGGTCAGTGCTGACAGCTCCCGAGCTTTTGGTGGTTTTTCAGCATGTCTGCTGCATATATTCTGTTTAACTATGTCTGTTTTAAATGTGTTCTTCATAAAACATTCCACTGCCTCAAATAAAGCCTGCTGGTGACTACAGATCCCAATGAAGTCTAACATCATTAAAACATATTCTGAGGCAGAGCTTTCTGTGAATTTACCAGATAGTGAATGAGAATGCTCCAGGAAACAGGCACATCAACCAATGCAATTTTTGGGTTAGACATAGTGCTGCAGTTGTGGCCTATCATTTCTATTTGATTTCAAGGGCTGTTAACGGTTAGGGTACGGTAAAATTGAGTATAGGGAGCTTTGAGGATCTGAGTGAAACTTGTACATGAACAAGAAACAGAACCAGGGGGATAAAAAGCACATAAAACAACAACCATTGTGCCATTACAGGGGTGCTCTTATATAAGACTAAATATAGTCTCCAATATAAGACTAAATATTTCCAATATAAGACTAAATATTTTTTTTCTATTAAAAAAAGGGGGGCACCACAGCACACCATGTACCCAACTAAATAAGAGGAGATACTTGTCTCAGTGCAGACTCATGTCAATGAGGAAACCTGTCATTATGATGCTCAGTTTTCCTTTGTTTCACAAACGGGGCTTAGCTTAAGCCAGGACCAGGCATTAGTTAAATTAAGATATTCAACCTACTTTTACAAAAATGCCTTAAAAGAAAATATTAAAGGTGTGCATCTTAACACAGAATGTTTTAAGATATGTCAGAGCAAGATATTTTCATCTGAGACAGCTCAAACATGCAATTTAGTCTGGGACTAGCTGAAGCCTCGTCTGTGAAACTGGGGGCTTGTGTTTTAAAAATCTGTTCGTATTTTAAAAGTTGTGTAGTGTATTCCAGCCTTAAGAACTAGTCTGACCAACAAGCTGTTATTCAAGGGCTAATCAGTCTTATTTTTTTGGATTCAACATAAAAAAGACCAGTTTATTCAAACAGTTTATTTAAAAATGAAAGTTCTGCCATTAATTACTCACCCTCATGTTGTTACCAAGTGATAAGACTTTAATTAATCTTTGGAACAGAATTTAAGATATTTTTAATGAAATCCAAGAGCAATGCAACTACCACGTTCAAGGCCCAGAAAAGTAGTAAAGAAATCGATAAAGTCGTCCATAGCTTCATTGAATCAACCCTAATTTTATAAAGCCACAAAAATAACTTTTGTTCACAAAGAGCACAAAAATAACTTTATTCAACTATATTTACTCCTCTGTGTCAGTCGACGCACATTCAGGACAGTACGCACATACTAAAAGTATTGTTCTGGCTTCATAACATTACAGATGAAGAACTGATGTTACATGAACCTTTCTGTGTAATAAATGTGTCAGTTACATGCCTTCTACACAGGGTCCAGATTTCTGGAAAATATCTGATCTGAAAATGGACGGAGATCTTATGTGTTTGAAAGACATGAGGGTGAATAATTAATGACAGAATGTAAATTTTTGGGTAAACTATCCCTTTAAAGAAAAAATGACAAAAGTTTTAATGTAAAAAGTTTTAAAACTGGTCTAATCTTTTTACACAGCTGGCCTCTGTTTTTATTTGAGCCATATTTTAAGAACATAGGCCAGATACATAAACATAGCCACTATGTTAAGACTTGTCTTAAGTTAACACTATGTCTTAAGAACTAGTTTGACCAACTAGCAGATGGGAAATGAGTCTTACTTTTCAGATCCAAAATTAGCCCGCTTTACCTTTTTATGGTACTGACTTTAAAAGTTATGACCAGTCTTAAAGAAAATATTAGATGACTTTTTAAGACTAGTGGCCCCTGGTCTTCAGCATGAGCCTGAGAGGATCTCAGTCCAAATTCAAGACTCCTTAACACACAGTATGTGCATCCAGACAAGACCAGACAAGCAAACAAGAGGATTAGAAATACACAAGGACAAAAGGTTTAACAGGATAATTAATGAGGTACACATGGAAAAATTACATAAGAGCAACAGGAAACTACAGAGAGGAAATGATATTTCCATAATATGAAGCATATCATCATAAAAAATAAATAAACAAAAGTATTTCAAAACAGAACAATAAGCTAAAAGCACCTCACACAAAGTCAAAAGCGTAACATTAAGACTATGTTTGCTGTCTCTTAATTTCATTGGCTGCTGCTCAACTGATTGGCCAACCAAATAAATAAATATAACTGCAAAACCATGTATATATTTTAGATCTTATTTAAGCCATACTGCTATGGTTTGTTGTTTCATTGACTTTATGTTCTACTTTTAGGCCTCCTTGGTTACGTCTCTTCATCGCTAAGCTTCAAAGCTTACTTCCTGTAAACAGCTGTCCAACCCAATTGCATAAGACAATCATCAGATACGCAGTAAATATTTACAATGCGTCGCCCTAGCGTTGACCTCAAGAGACAAGAGTAAACGGATCAACAGTAAACGAATTGACAACAAAGCAGAGCATCGATTCATTTGTCCAATCAGAGAGTCTGCATTGACTGTTTCTAGTTCGAAGTGGCTTGTGTAATTGCAGAGCCTAATAGACTATTGGAGGCTGTTTCTCATAATGTCAGCTCCCTCAATACAGTTTTTAATTGGATCAAGGGAAATTATCCCTTCTTCAGGGAACATAATATGTCCTTATTACCTAACTACATTTTAGACAAGAAACAACAAACTTTGAAGGTATAAGTCTTAATATAAACCTTAAGAGGGTGGAAATGTCCTTGTTTAAAAGGATATGTTGCGGTCTGATGATAGAGAATAAAGACTCCATGTTTCTGAAATTACTCTTAATTAGGACATGAAAGGCATAAACAGATCCAAGACCTGTGCTCCTACTCTGAGAGGCGTTGTACACACAGTGGAAATCAATACTGCAGTCACTGCGGGCAAAAATGAAACTCTGTGCAGATGTTGCATACTGTATGTGAGGAGCACAGCCACCTTACAGAAAACATCATACTTTATTCAGCATTTACCGATATCTTTATATTATGCAAATTAAAAGAACTAAACACATTTTTACCATCTCTAAAGGATCTGGAGTCCACAAATCCAGTCAGATTGTGTACAAATGGAGAAATTTAAGACCACTGTTACCCACGCCAGAAATCGATGATCAACAAAAATAACTCTTAAAAAATGAGTAATAGTCTGTGATGTTGTAAAGGACCCCAGGGTATCTTCTAAGCAACTGAAGGCAACTTTGAAGCAACTTACATTAGCTAATATTAATGTTCATCAAAAGAACAACAATGGTGTGCATGGCAGAGTTGCAAGAAGAAAGCCATGCTCTACCAAAAAAGAACATCGCTGCCCATCTGCTGCTTGATAAAGATGATGTGGACAAGCCAAAGGGGTGTTGGAGAAATGTTTCATGGATGAGACCAAAATAGAGCTTTTTGGATTAAATGAGAAGTGTTATGTTTGGAGGAAGAAAAACACTGCACTGCATTCCAGCTTAAGAACCTTATCCCATCTATGAAAGATGGTGGTGGTAGTATCATGGTTTGGCCCTGGTTTGCTGCATCTGGGCCAGGACAGCTTGCCATCTTTGATGGAACTATGAATTCTGAGTTATTCCAGAAAATACTAAAGGAACATATAAAAACAACTGGGCAGTGCAGATCATTCTAGTCATTCTACCAAAGAATAGTTTTCGAACAAAGTTAACGTTTTGGAATAGCCAAGTCAAAGTTAAGACCTTAATGCTATTGAAATGTCGTTGAAAGATCTGAAGCAAATTTAAAGGAAAAAAAAAAACAGCAACATTACAGAGTTGAAGCGGTTATGTACTGCGGGATGGGCTAAAACTCCTACAAGATTTTGTGCAGGACTGATCAGAAGTTACAAGAGATGTTTAGCTTTGCTTATTTTACAGACCAGATATTAAAAGCAATGATTCACATATTTTTGCCATTCACATAAGTATTAAAACATAAAAAGGCCTAATTTGTGTACATTGGATTGGATTCTCTGAACCTTCAGGAAGAGTGGACATTTTGATGATCTTTTTGGTGTCATATTTATGTAGAAATGCAGAAAAATTCAGAAGGTTCACAAACTTTTGAGCAGCACTGTATACAGTAAATTCACTCTACTGTAATACAAAAAACATTAACTGCAACACAACTGATGTAATGTACCACAGTGACTTCTGTGCATGTGTTAATCAAATTAATTGGTGAATAGCTATTTTAAATTGCTTGATTTAAATTAATTGATTTACTAAAATGAATCAGCCACACAAACACTACATATGAGAGGGCATTCCAGGAGAATATTTGATGACTGTCTCAGTGTGTTTGACTGTATAAAGCTGTGTAAAAACAACAACGACGCAGCATTTCCCAACATTAGACACTCAACACATCTGCTGTCAGCTCAGCCCTGTTTTTTCAGTTGACCCCAACACTAAAATGAAACATGACACACACTTTTTGCAATACAGTAACTTAATTATTGTAACACTTTACTCTGCAAAATGGTGGCTGTGTGTCAAATAACCAGTTCGACCTGTTTTTGGCCCCAGGGACCTTTAGCCTCTCTTTATCTTTTGCTGACCAGCCTGAGACTTATTTTGAAGTGTCCTGTGGTCTATTCTGAAATCCCACACCTTACAGAGAGCACATCACGCTCTTATTCTCCCGCTCAGCTCTTTCATACACCACATAAAGGAGTAGTCCTCCATCTATAACTTAATGCACCAGATGGGCCTTGATGGATCAAAAAAACAAAGCATAAAGCTTTGCTTGGTTGTCCGGATAAGTGCCTGACCTAATTATCACACACAAAGGCTTCCATCTAAGGCCACAGGAGCACTTAAATGTATGCCAGGCTGAATTATTCAAATATGTATATAGAAATGTGCATTAAGCATTAGTATAGGATATGATATATAGCCATGCAGCTAAAAGCTGTGCAATGTTTTTGAGAAGGACTGATTTTTCGTAATGCAGGCAAACACATATCCTCTATATCTGTGTGTGTGTTTAAAGTCCCCCTATTATGCCTTTTCATGATCCTTTATGCAGTGTGTCATGTAGCTGTATGTGAATTAACTATCTGCAAATCTACATTTTCCATGTGGATTACATCATGTCAGGAAGTCGCTGTACCCTGCGCTGTCATTCAGTTATGGCAATGGGCGTTTCGTTTTCTGACACGCTGTAGCGGTAGACCATTCATAAAGGACTGCTCCATCTGACCAATCACAGCAGTGAGGGCTCACAGGAGGGAGGGGTTTAGACAGACTGATTCTTCGAACTGCTTCACATGAGTCGTTTACGAATAATTTAGAAATTAAATCTATTTTTGGAGAAAACTAAAGTGTTTTTTGACCTTGCAATACATGTAAACCTGTTTTAAGAGACTATAAAATAATATTAGACACCTTTAAAATGGCATAAATAAGTGCTTTGCTTAAAATCCCTTTTTTCCCCTCTTCCAAATCTTTAACTACAGAATTATCAGAATAATAATTAGAAGAAAAAAAACTGAGAAAAACAATGATAGAGAAACAGGATGCATTATTCACAGATTTGGTAGCTTATTTTAAACAATAGTATTGTACAATGTTGTAGCATGCAGTTAGCATTTTGAAACTAAAATGCATTTTTTTTCTTTTTGTTTGGCCAGACTTAAAAATTGCAACTGATATTAAAAGGGGATTATTCACACCAAATTTCTTTCTTTTTTTTGTTAAACACAAAGGGAGAAATTTTAAAAGGTTGGTAACCAAACAGTCGCTGGTAGCCATTGATTTCCATTGAGGTCAGTGATTGAGCATGTGCCATTGGAATGAAAAGGAATAGTAATGGATAGCTTTCTCTTGAAATTTTACTGTGGACCTCCTTGATTTTAAACACCCCCTCTGAAATGGTCAACAAATGAGTTTTAAATCCTAACCTTACCAATTAAAGTTAAGGCTACAAAAATGAGCTAAGACCAAAGGGCACCAAACGGCCATCTACTGCAGCAACAACCATAATTTCATTAAGGACACTTTATCGTCCCCTCCATCTGTTCTCGCTCTTACCCGAACCAACACAGAGCTCAGGGCAAGGGGAAATGTCAAAGCTTTTATTCACCAACTTATAGTGTGTGTCCGTCTTGCTGTCCACCCTTCCTGCCCAGCAAATAATCCTATGGCGCATCAGTGTCCTAAACAGACAGTGGCTCTCTTCAATGAAAATGCCCTGTAATTTGTAAGGTCATGAGCGAGCGAGAGAAAGACACAAAGCTGAGAAAGAATGAACAGAAGAAGAGCGTGATTAGAGGGAAGGAGTTTGACGTCATAGAGACTGAAAGCTTGTAGGTATTTGATGAGCCCACATTGGAAAGAGTGAGAAATGAGAGCAAAAGAAAAATGAGGTGGGAGACTGATAGCGTAGGGGGGGGAAACACAGTTAATAAGACAGAGAACACACATATACGCATACACTCCTCCCTACTCCCTACGGCCCAGTGTAAATCTAACAGAGGTTTTTACAGCCCCCAATCATGTGGGTGATGTCGGCCCTTAAAAAGACTGATGATTTTGTGTAATATTCCTCTTAGAGCAGGACAGGACTATTATGACCAGCATTTCACACATAATCAATGCAGACAGGAGGATGTATAGTGCTAAGTGCAGCCAACAAACACACCAGTTTCTCTCTTTCTGTTGCTGTCCATCACACGGACTTCGCTCTGTCTTTAAAGGCCTGAGCGAAAACGTCTTTCCACAAATTTTAAGTGATAAAAAACTCAGAAACCCATGAATTGTAAACTTTGGACCTGAACATCAGGGCCAAATGGATTCTGCAGACATTGTTTGATGAAAGGTTCTGCAAAAATGGATTTAAACACAGTAAATTGATCTGAGAGCACGATATTTTATCAGCAGCTGATAGAACAATCAAACTAGTAAAAATATTACACACGAGGCAAGGCTAAACAATGACAGTTATACTTTTTTCTTTGATCTTATATGCTTACGTTTCCATGCATTACTTAAAAAAAAAAACTTTTTTAAAATTATGTTTTGCGTCATTGTTGCAAAAATGTTGCAAAAGCTGTTTTTTTTTTATTTGTGCTTTGTGTTTATGTTTTGCTTTATTACCATGTTCAGCACTAACATGTATAGTTTAAAATATTTTATAGTAAGATGAATATCAATAAACAATAGCTGTATAATTTCCACCTCGCTGCAGTTTCTTTTTGGAAAAGAAAGTAACATTTAATAAGAAATATGAACTATGTAAATATGAAATACTGTATGAAATTTTAACTAATTCAAATGGTATATATTTTTTTCAGGTGTCATTGTTGTAGTGTAATTATACATTTAAGTATTGAGTAATATTAATTAACTACATCTATTTACTACAATATTTGGTCAGGGTTAGGATTAGGGTTCCTTGCATGTAATTATGCATTATTAATTGCTATTATATTAGCAAGCAGATGTATTGCATGCAACAAAGACATCTTAAAGTAAAGTGTTACCAAAAATCCTTATTGTTAAGCCTGCCAGGATTAGATGCATAAAACTTTATAAATGATCTGCTAAAGTTCTGCACCAACAGATTCCATGTGGGCCTGCCTTTGACCCAAAACAGTACAGCATATTAAAGGGACTTCTTCTGATTATTTCTGGGTGCTAACTATGCAGCTTTGATCACCAGGTTGTAAGTTTTAACTTCAGCTGCTCTGGTTCGGAGAGGAGAGGCTTGCCTTCATCTACTTAGCTTCCGGGAAGTGAGTTGTTTGGCTGTGGTTTGGAATTACAGGGTATAGCCGAGGGGAACCAAACTTTGGTTCAGTGTGAATATAGCATGTGGTTTGAGCTGAAGGAGACAGGATGAGAAACCTGACCAGCATAAAGAGGGACACTCAACACATCTGCAAATCAGTAGTCCCATCTCATAATTTATACATTACATACACACACTCTACACCTGCCACCCTGCAAGAAGATCAAGGGCTTCTTCATTGTACAGAGAGGAAGACCAAGACTGAAGGGCAGAGGTTAAAGACAGATGGTGCAGGAGTTCCTCTCCAATCTATGCACACTCTAGAGTCACACCTGTTATTCACATACACTCACACCCAAACACACAAAGAAAAATGTCAGTTATCAAAGACTTCAGTCATCAGGCAACAGGTGCAAGGTCTTGGCCCCTGACAGACACATGGACACACACACACACACACACTCATGCTTGACGCTATTAAACAATCTGTAATTTGCATTTATGTAAAAGTGCATAAACAATACAGTCAAAGAAACTATGCTAAACCTTAAATGGAAACACAAATTGAGGAAACAACTCTTTAGCTTTGATTATATTCTCAAAAGCCTGAGTGCTTAATTGCTTTTATAAAATGATCACTGCACATTTTAGGCCCTTAATGTTTTTATTTTCATTAAAACGTTAATTAATCAAGCAAACTCATTAAGTGTCATCCTCCTGCTGAAGCAGACTATATTAACTATTTTGTATAATGATTAGAACAAATCCAAATGCTAATGATACACCGTGGATGACGCCGATCTTACATCATGTGGCATCATTTAAGTGTCATCACCCCACTAATGTTCGCACAGATGTCATTCTGATTAGTAAAACGACAGTCAGGGGCTCAATTTCATGTCAATCAGGCAGCTTTAGAATCACTTTTTCAGTAGTTTTTGAAGATTTTCTTCCTATTCATTTTACAGCAAAGGCATTTCCAAAAACCTCCTCACTGCAGTCATAAACTAACTTAAACACATGCATTAAAAACAGTTAAACAATACATGAAAAACTATATATGGTGCTTCAATATCCCTATATACAGGTAGCAATCTACTGTAATTTATGTAGCTAATATCACATAATTTTTTATTGCAATATAATTAACTAATTAATATAATTAATATTGCAATTACATAATAATTTTAAGACTAAATAAAGCTGAAATTTGACTTATGAAATCTACAGGTCACAGAAAGTATGTCCTACACTAAAATCAATTTTAAAGTGGATATGTGAAACTGCTACTGCAGTCTGTTCAGTTGTCCAACAAAAGAGTTCCTGGGCTAAAGCATGTCATGATTGGTAAGCATTCAGTACAAATAGACTACATAAAAAGCATGGTTTCGGCATTTTACACGTCAAACTGTGGCAGCTGCTCTTAAACCGAACCATTATGTCTCATAAAAATGATCTCCTCCTCTCCATCTACCTCGAACACTGGCTGGACTGTAAATGTTTACAGCTCTCTGGAATGCCGTGTCCGGACAGGAATTTTAAATAACTTATTGAGGAACGCTTAATGAAACCTGAGGTGTGTGTTTAGTCTACGCGAGCCGCGCTAACGCCTCTCAGTGAGCCAGCAGGTGCGTCTTCTCATCACAACACAGAAACCTCAGTAAGAATATTCATTCAAATCAAGATATTCTAAGTGCTGCACCAGAGTTTACATTGTGCTCTTACATTCGGCCAAGGTAAAAAATGAAAAGCCTGTTTTGATCTCTTGAACTCAGACTGTAAATCAGGAATATAATTAACTACAATGCCCATGAGGCCGTGGGGTCATTATATTGGAGTGCATCTGAGGTCTGCTTTATTCATTCAATTTACAGCAATAAAGAACAGGGAGGCGTCTTTAATCAGCTAACTGCTTGATGAAGTATGTGTGTGTGTGTGTGTGTGTGTGTGTGTCAGGAGGTGTCACAAGAGGTACTAAAATGCTCAAGCGTTCATATTTCTCATATTTTAAATGATATACTGTAAATATGTCAGAAAAAGGACTTATTTAGGGTCCATAGCTTCAGATCACCACTGGATTATCTGTGGATTTCATACACATGTAAATATGGGGTACACTGCAAAAAAATGCTTTTCTAGCTCAGAGTTTTTATCTTGTTTCCAGCCAAAATATCTAAATATTGTTAAATCAAAAAGGATTTTCTAGAGTAAAAATTATTCTCACTTTTTCTTCTGAAAACAAGAGAGTAATTTTTACTTGTCTAGATATTTTGGCTAAAAGCAAGACAAAACAATCTAGGATAGAAAAGCATTTTTTTGCAGTGTATTAAAAATCGTGATCACCAATGTTAATGTTTAAAAAAAGTAAGTCATAAATCTTGTGTATTTATGCTTGCTGTACTGTATAAAGAGAGTGTATGTGCTTTCATATTTTGGAGACAAATTTGTACTCAGAAGTGAGCTAAAACTGACAATACCTACCTGTATAAACAAAATGTCATTTGTATTTTGTTACGCAGAAAGTTATCTTTTAGGGTTGCGTTAAAGTATGTATAACTAGTTCTATGCAAACTGATTAGCCATTTGCTAACAAGCAGTTTATGATATTTTGATGATGGTTTAAACCCCATGTGTTATATCCACAGAAACATACATAAACTGGGAACTACTTTTATAAACATAAGCCTTGTTTTTTTTCCCCAGTTTGCTTTATCAATATGTTAAACCATCTGAAAATGAGAACCATAAATCACAGCTCTCATTTCTCCCCCCTCCACAAACTCCGGGAAGCCTCTGCCGAGCAGCATGTGATGCCACTTTGCCAACTGCTAACAGCATTAGCGGTGGAAAAAAACTAACGCTGGATACGATTGTAACTACATTAAAGAAAACTCAATCCACCTCCTAAAGGCACTCAAAGGCACTCGCCGTTACATACTCAGCGGTTATCAAGTACAAGCGAGTGGTAGGGAGGAGTGGGAAGAGTGTGAGATGGGCTTACATGGTGACTAGCTGGGCAATCTTAGCGCTTGACATGAGTGATGAGGAGAAGGAGGGATTCCAGGTCGCTCTTCATAATGAGGGTGAAATTTATGGCAACACTTAAAGGGATGGGATCAATAGGCCCTCCATACTTCGGCAGAAACACGAGCAATGTGGAAGAAAGGAGCAGAGGAGAGGAATGGGGAGAAAAGAAAAGAGATGTCTGCACATCAGGGTCAATACAAGTCAGGGCGGATCGGGTTGCAGGACTGTCTGAATGCCCCGTTGCCTCCGAGAGAGAAAAGAAGAGGGGTACAAGAGAAGTAGCATCAGGTCAATAACTGCAGCGCGCTATTATATCATGGCTTAGATACATTACTGAGACTAAATATACGTTTTGTGCCTCTGCCAGATGTCTTTGTTACATGTGCGGCAGATCCAGTAGCTGCAATGCCAACTCTCTGCTCTGTGAGAGCCATTCTCTGTCCTTCAGCCTGAGGAGGACATCAGGAAATGATACACAACTGTAATGTTTCACGGGAACAAAGTCTATGCCTCTGAAGGGAAAGACGACACCAAATGTGTAGGATCATTAAAGAGAGAGTTCACACAGAAACGAAAATTATGTCATTATTTACTCACTGTCATGTTGCTCCATGTCGTATCATGGCTTGCCTGCTTCTGTGAAACACAAAAGGTGAGCTCCTCTTTATAGAATCTCATGGCCACTTTTCGTCAATATATATAAAGTGAATGAGAACAAATTCTTACTTAATTTTATACTGATTCTCCATATTTATTTTGAATGCTGCAGATGGCAAATGCACTGGCAAAAAATACCCATTTCAAAAATGTCCTTTTTGTAAGGGTCATAAGGGTTTGGAAAGAAACAATAGTGATGACTTGAATTTAAATTTGTAGGTAAACTATCCCATTAACAATAGATGTGGTTTTCCTTCTCATTTATTTAACAAACATTGTTTCTTCTCTTTTTTCACCCTTTAGCTATTTTTGGTGTATTACAATAAGTTATATAGTTCAAAGACTTCAGGTTACATGGTTCCCTTTTTTGCATTTTGCAAAGCATCCTAGAAAACATTTGCATTAGAAGTTAAACAAGAGTAAAAGAAACAAAAATGCATAAGTGAGAAATATTATGATATGTGCAATGAAATACTTTAGTTTTCTAAGGTAACGTCATAAAATACTACGAAATATGTTGTTGTTTGTCTGTTTTTTGTTTTCTTAACACCATTCCAGCATCTGCAGGACCTGATTTTACCAAGTCTAACATGTTCCTGGATCAGCATCTTTGCTGGGGCAATTTAGAATCTTCATTTCACCTAACCTGCATGTTTTTGGGCTGTGGGAGGAAACCCATACTGTCACAACGAGAACATGCAAACTTCACACAGAAAGTCCTCCTGCCCTGAAATATGCTATTAAATACAGTTAAATAAATTATAAATTTGTAAAATATTGTGACTTTTATTCTTGAATATAACAGTAAATACATTTTTAGCTGAAACCGTACTTCATTGGTGATTATAAAAGAAGCCTGATCTCACAGAATTCCGTGTAATGACCATGGACCATTAACTCTGAATCTTTGGTGGCATCACGGAATTGCCAAAAATTCTGTGTTGGGCTCACAGAAGTGCTACTAATGTAAGTCAGTGACAGGCATTAGCTGTGGTCCACGCGCTAATAATCGGATTCATTTTATTTAAATCTATACTTTTCATTGTAGCACCTAACCCCACCCCTAAGTAGGGCTGTGCAATATGGACGAAATAATCATATTGCGATTTTTTGAACTAATATCACGATTGCGATTTTATTAGCGATTTTGGCAACTGTTTTTGCTTTTTCAAACAAGCTTCATGTATTCAGTGCATAAGAAGTGCATAACAAAACATTTCACAATGAATGAAATAACATTTACTGACAAAGTGCGCATGCATCATATCTGTGCACATATGATAGGTAATTGCATCAGTAATTTTTTTTGTGCCGTTTCTAAATAAAAAATTCTGAATAAAAATCTAAATAAATTAATTAAAAAAAATTGCAGCCTTATGCGATTTAGAAATTGCATGCGTTAAATTGCGGGGTTTTTTTAGCGATTGCGATTAATTGCACAGCCCTACTGGAAACTTTCCATGGGAATTAATGGGAATAAACCTGGAAAAGATCAAAATGGCAGGAGCTAGGAATTTAAATGTAGCGAGAAAAAACTCTTGCAGCATAATCTTGGTTAAAACAACTAGATTTAATGCAATTTTAGTTTAATTTCTAGACTAAAAATTGCTCAATCACATGCACACAGCAGGGTTATTAAGGTCACGCCCCCTTCATGCACACTAAATTTCAAAATGTCCATCTTGTTTAATATTCATGAAAATATAAAATTAAAACATTATTGTGCTGTGTGTAATATTGCTGGGCAACTAAATGAGGCTAAACCATTGTAAAATTGTACAAATACACTGACTGAACATTTAGGTGAGCTGATAATAAAATAATCCTCCCCCACACACTATCCCGTCTGATTCCCCTCCATTTTCTCAGAGCCACATTTGCTGCATTTGAGCACAAAGGCTACATCTAAGTTGTGATATTTTGAATATACATTTAATCAATGGGATTTAAGTAAATACCAAGGTGTTGTAGCTAGTTCTGCTAGCCACTGCACTGGTCAAAAGTTTGGACACATTGCTAATTTTAATGTTTTAAAACTTTGCAAAGATCTTTTGCAATTCTTTTGCTTCATTTATTTAATCAAAAATACAGAACAAAACTGTTACATTGCGCTGTATTACAATTTAAAATAATAGTTTTATGTTGTAATATCCACTTTTTTCTATTTGTAAATTCTATGGGTATATCTTCTGGTCTCATCTGTGTCCAGCTATTTTTAGCTGTACAAAACAGAAAATAGTTGTGTATTATCATATTATTTTAATGTACTTGCTTTAATGTATTATCTTAATTATGAACACTGGTTTGTAGTGCAAACAATTTTACCATTGTTATTCTTCTCGTTATTTACCTATAGTGTATAATAAACTGGAAACCTCACCCATAGACTTACTTCCACATTAAACAAAAAAGCTGCATACTTTAAAATGCATATTTCTGCTGAAATTTTAACATCATTACTCCAATCATCATTACTCCAATCGTTAGCGTCACATGATTCTTCAGAAATCATTCTAATTTGCCTATTTATTAACAATTCTGAAACTAAATGTTCATTTTTGTCTTTGTGTATGATTTTATAAATTTCCGCAAATTTCAAATTAATTCCCATAAATTCCTGGTAAGTTTCAAATGATGAACATTTACAAAAAATTTCCCAGACAAAGCTTCCATGGAAAGTTTATGGAATATTTCCAGAAATTTTCCACCCCTTTGCAACCCTACCCATTCCCCTTGATGCCTATTTATAAAGGCCTGCGAATGAACTGGAGGTTTCACAGGTATGCAGTAGGGCTGCACGATTTGGTAAAAATGTCACATTGCGATTTATTAAGGTCGAAATTGTGATTTGCGATACGATATATAAGTGGTTGGACTCAACTTGCTTGTTATCAAGGAAAATGCACACACAGATTACTAATAATGCTGAAATCTGTATTTCTCAACTGAG
>JAUCNO010000710.1:6221641-6241777 GCA_032353835.1 Enteromius viviparus | reverse complement strand
GCTAGTTGAAGAAGAATGTGAGGAAACATGGCAACCAACCCAGAGATTGCGGCCCTTCCTCCTCATTTAAGTCAGCATTATGGCAACATTTCGGCTACCCGGTGGAGATTAAGGATGTCACTTCCCCAAGTGACTAGAGTTGTGATTCTTTTTGTCGTTCTTTTTTACCTGATGCACACAAATAAGCTCCTCCGCGAGACAGAACAGTTATAGAGGGAGGGGCGCACCCAGCGCAGGGTTTTTTTTTTGAACGACTGTTTGAAAGGAATGGATTGCTTTTTTTGTCCCACCCCTGCGGAAAAAAAATCGCGATACGAACCGTATCGTGGGTCAAAAATCTAATATGAACCGTATCGTGGGTCAAAAATTGTGATACGAACTGAAACCCTAGTAAATACAATGTTATTAAAAGACAAAAAACACACACACACACACACACACACACACATATATACATATATATATATATTTTTTTTTAAATGTATTTATTTTTTTATTTTTATATAAAAAAATAACGTTATTAATCAGTATTTTTTCTAGAAAACCGTTTTCATAACGCATTGTTTAATGCGGCACGCACAAACAGAAACCTTTTGTTGTAATTTTTTGGGCTTTACACTCACAATCCACTTCCAATCAAAGTAAGAAAGCAACCTTTATGTTCTTCAGGGCAACTCATGTAGATTAACTACTGGATAATTGCACTGAAAAAACACATCTTCATACATGTCTGTTTTGTGTAAACTATCCCTTTAAGTACCCACGAGCTGTAACATTCATAACGACTTACAGAAATCACACAAGGACACGCGCACACATACAGCAGCTAATGCACACTGATGTTGCATTACGGCTGTTATTATGAAAAAGCAGCTGAGCCTGGGTGAGCTCACACCGCTGTTGCCATCGGTAACTGGCTGTGTGCCTGCGTCTCTGTCATGTGGTGATGAAGAGGAACCGGTGCCCACTGTCACAGGGTGCCAGCAGCAATATATGACTCACCCCATATTCTGAGACTGGCGCTGTGCCAGCAGCCACCCACCCCTCAATAAGCAAGCATCCTCTAGACAGAAGAGATGTGAGTCAGAGAGAGAGAGATGGACTTGTCTTGTATTAAATAAGCAAGATGAGAACACAGCTAAGGGAGGAGAGAGGGAGAGAGAGAAAAAAAAATCATGAAAAGTAGAAAGTGTAAAGCCATCTGAGAAATAAGATAAATCAGGAGGGAAAAAAATGAAAGAATGGGAAAGAATGAGAGAAAAAGAGGAGGAGGAGAAAGAGGCAGGTTTAATAACAGAACACTTTCTTCAACCCCTCAAGGTCAGATTCATCCTTTAGGGCAGGATCTGATCTCATTTAGCGTTTGTTAATCCCATCCAAGGAACGGGAGATTTTATTTTATTTTTTGCTGACAGGTGTTTCCCCCAGCTATGTCAAGTGTTTCAGGCACATCAGAGAAAAGATGAACAGATCAACACTTGAAGAGGAAGAGAAAGATTATGAAAAGGCTCGAATATTAAACTTCTGCAATGCTTTAAGACGGGGTCAAAAAGTAATGTGAAACACCTGTGTCCTCTGACCAAAATCAGACTAAACCTGCTACAAAAAAGATCTCACACTTTCCTTGTGAACTTGTGCACGGAAAAAGACACGCTGTGTGGTATTTTTCATTACGCATGTGTAGTTTGATGTAGAGTTATGTTGCTCAATACATGACTAGAAGGTGACACTTGGATCCAGAATGAATGATCTTTGTGAATGGCTAGACAGAGATTAATGTTTAAAAGGTCTGTAAGATGTGTTAATGTTTCAGAAAGAAGTAATTAAAGAAAAACAGAAAAATGTGAAATGCTATTAAATTATAGAATTCATTTGTATATAACATGTCATTTATTCCTGTGCTGTGAATGTTCAGCAGTCATTTCTGCGGTGTCACATGAAAATTATTTTCAATACAAGTTTAAAAGAACAGCATTTATTGACCATGTTTTATAGCAATGGAAACATCTTCACTGTCACCTTTGATCAATAAATAGTGTATACAGTATATACACACTAGCAATGCAATTATTTCCCTTACAGCAAAATATTGTTAATTTTTCATTGCTATAAATTCACATTGCTATTTTTGTGATTCACAATGTATCTGTGCAAAATTTAGTTTGCCTTCACAATCGTTAATCCAAATCTGAAAATGCTCCTCCCTTCTGAAACAATGGATCTCTCTCTGATGATGTCAGTGTAGTACTGTAGTGGGTAGGATTAGGGATATAGAATAAGGAATTAACATGTGCTTAATTACTAATAATAAATGTAATTTTATTAAATAAATAATTCTAATAATATTCTAGTAATACCACCCTGCGGAGGAAACTCATTTCGGCCCCCTGTATTTGGGATCTTGTTCCTTTAGTCATAACCCAAACTTCATGACCATAGGTGAGAGTAGGAACGCAGATCGACCGGTAAATCGAGAGCTTCGCCTTGCAGCTCAGCTCCTTCTTCACCACGACAGAACGGTACATCGACCGCATTACTGCAGACGCTGGCCTGATCCGTCTGTCAATTTCCCGTTCCATCCTTCCCTCACTTGTGAACAAGACCCCAAGATACTTAAACCCCTCCACCTAAGGCAGGAACTACCCACCAACCTGAAGGGGATAGGTCACCCATTTCCGGCTGAGAACCATGAAAAACTGTAAAAAGGGATGTTCACAGTAGTCCCTTCATTTCTTTTGGCATCAACACATGCATACACACACAAAGTTCTGTCACGAAACTCTATTTATATTGTTTTAGCTCTGATATAATTAGGTGATAATTCACATGGCACAGCTGATTGGTTCGTTTCGCATCAGTACCCAACTGGCATGCTGTTCACAATTTAAATACATGTCTAGAGCTTGATGTAGCAGTTTCAGTGTACTTCAAAAGCCTGTTATATAACCTTCACATATCTTATATGTGCAGCAGCAGTATTTCTTACATGCTCAAAGCAGCATGTTGTGAGTTATTGGCAATAGCATACTGTTTAAGTCTCTGTAATCTCTCTGCTGCAGCAGCAGCATAGCAGATCTCTTCTGCAAAGACCAAACTCATCCACATATGTACCACAGAAGGACAAACTAACACAATAACCAACAATCAACTACACATCGCATTTTTGCATTGGCATGCTGGTCTAAAAAACAGGTGTGTTCAGGTGCATTGTTGGCGCGTTGCTATTTTGAGGAACTGAAAATAGACTGTGCCATAAAGGTCTGGTCTAAAGTCAATGGTGCAATATTTGTTTTGCCATTTAAAGTGCGTTAGTGAAAAAATATGCCTCTGGGTGGGTCCACAACATGTGATCACTTTGCGCCATAAAATTCCGCCGTTTAAATAGCGAATCTTGTAAGCCCAACTCGCTCTTAAAGGGAATGGGAGATGAGCCTCTGATTGGTTTATTGCACATTATGTCTAAACCACACCCTTTAGTCATTAATAGAATAGGGACAACCCTTTTAGACTGTGCACCATGAGCACAGATTGTGTTGACCAAAAGTGGATTCAGAAATGCCCTGAGTGCACTTGCACCATGTGCTTTAGACCATGCATTTATCACAGTGCATTATGGGTTTGCCTTTCCACAAAGGATACATGTGATGCTTATGTAACGATGCATAAAAATGCTGCTTCCCTAAGCAGCCCACTAGGTTTTGGATCAGAGCTGTTGATTTTCCTCTTCAACCCAGGTCTCAGTCTCTCTTCCACCTCAAGTAAAAATAAACCAACACAAAATCACCAAACCACTCTTTCTTTTTCTGCAACCTTACACAGCGGGGAGCTCACCGTATTCAGCCAGAATGTCTCTGATGATGAGGCCCTGATGCTAAATGACGGCCCTGTTTTTATTTTGCGAAATTACAGTTAACGTGAATCATATGCATTACAGACAATTGGCAGCACAGAAATCTACTATGAGGACAGAAAAAGACACAAAGGCAGGGACACAGTAGAGGAAATTACTGCATCAGGAAAAAGGCATGTCTTTATTCTGCATAAATTAGCAATTTTCCCTTTCCAAATACAGACCAATTACTGTAGGACAAAATACAACCACTGTCATCATGCAAACTAATAATGACAGATCCACATCAAGCTACAGGTCAACCTTACAGTATGCCATCATGCTGCATGTGATCTATGACTGCTTCATCCACATAAGGATGTGGGAGATTCCTGGGTATTGAGATGTCAGCCTAGTAGTCTAGGCCATTCTGACAGGATCTTACTAAAGTTAAACCAAACTAATCCTATACTTCAGCGCATTAGGAGTTGTGAGAATGTCTGGGTGGTTAGATGATTTATGCAATAAAGTGTAAGGAAAAGGAAAAAGTGTTAGAAACATAGAAAGCACAGAGAAAAGAGAAAAAAAAACCAGGGTAAAGGTTTTAGCAGCCAGACTGTTGGGATCAATCCACTTCAGCCTCATATGCCTAAAGCCGAACCCCAAACATGTGGAACCAATCAACAGCTGAAAATCATATCACCGCCGTTCTCTCTCTTGCTGTCTGTCTGTATTTAATAAAATCATAACATGAGGGTCAGGTATGATTGGCTCTCCTTTCAATCTCACTATGCTATAGAGGGAGCGTAGGTTATGCTAAGCGGCCAATAAGAATACACATTCAGCGCAGAGGTCTGCCAATTGTGTTGCAGCTTTCTTGGGTCAGTTCCCTTGCACAGGAAAGGTCAGGCAATATGGTGTCAAGCTCTTAAGGCACCAAACCATTAAAAGTGAATAAAAAAAAGAATAGCAAAAAAGCCTTTTAGAAGGTGAAGGAAAGGCTACATCATAAAACTATGGACATTTATGAGTAACTTTATTAGCCTTTGAGAAGAGAGAGCTAACATGCTTTTCTAATGGAAATGTTCTATTGCCTTACAATGAGTGAAATACTCCAAACAAGATAAGATCCAGAACTCAATTAAACTACATAAACATTTGTTAAAGTTCAGGGCTCAACTGAAGACTCAGGTCCAGTGAAAGGTCAGGGGATTTTCTCGGTGGTCTTAACTAGAATTAATGTTTTTGTAGCTTAATTTGTTCTTAACTGGATCTAATTTACTATGAGGCTTCATTCGATATGGTTGTGGATGCTTGACACTGAATAGTGTGCGTATGTGTTTTATTATTATTGCATAGAAAGAGAGTATGAACATCCTGCGTGTTGGGTGGTTTGAATATTTTTTTCTCTCTTACATTTACAGTACATGTGCGCACATATGTGGATATGAACACACACAGATGTGTGGGCCAATTTCCTGAGTGACACAACCCTTTTACACTTCTTATTGTCTTAAAAACATGTAAATGGGGACACAGAGCTGGAGAATTCTCACAGTCCCTGTTGGATCAGAAGTTTGGGACTGAAAACAGAGAGATCAGGTTGTTTTTGGCTCTGCTGGTTTCCAAAAACACCCAAATTTAGTCCCTAAAGGCCACTCTCTGATTTTCTTAGTGTTTTTCTCTTTTATTTCCCAATTTCATCCCAGCTGTGTAGGTGTCATTTTAACACTGGACATGTGCCCCATCCCACTTAGCGTGTAAAAAAAAATAGGCCTGTGAATCAAAGATAATAATTTCCAACCATATGAGGTTACAAACACTGTGAGAACAAAACAGAAGAACTGTATGGCAACATTAAGAAGTCAAAAGAAGTCAGAAGACTTCCAGAATCAGATAGTGATGTGCAGTACTGTATGTGTTTTATACAAACTGACTAATTTTAAGGATCAGCCATGCTTAATTTCAGTTTCATTAACATTTATGAAGTCTGGTAAATATTTGAATGTAAGTGTCAGGCTATGTTTTGTGTTCCATGTGCTTTGTGTAGTTTTCCATGTGATTTCCATGCCCGTATTTGGTGTTTCCTGTACTAGTTAGTCAATTTGTGTTAATTACTGTCCAGTCATGTTACCCAGGTGTGTTAAGTTCCAGGTCATTAGTGTTTATTTATAGTGCCCATGTTTCAGTTCATGTCGTCGGTCTTTAAGTGTCTACCTTGTGTATACTTTGTTCCAGTTTGCTTTACTTATTAAAATACTGTTTATCTGCAAGATCCGTGTCTCATGTGCAATCTGTGTGAGTGCCAGCGTGACAGTAAGGCATATAAATGGGAAAAAAAATTTTTTATAGATGTATCATGGTTTACACAAAATTATTGAGTAGCACAACTGTTTTAAACATTAATAAGAAATATCCGTTATACTTTTTACAAGAAGTAAAATAACTGCAGCACTTCTTTCAAAAACTTTAAAGCTCCTTTTGATTAATGGTATATAAACATAAGCAATGCTATAAGCAGTATTGGGAAGTAATTTATTTAATTACAAAATAAATGTAATGTAATCTGTTACAGTTATTGTGAAGTATTGTGTATTACGATTACAGTTACTTATGGACATTTTGATTGCATCTTACGTTAGTATTTATTATTTCTTGTTCCTCGTCTAAATCTCTATTTAACCTCAGAATGATCTGATTTTATGGTAGCTGTGCTTTAAATTAAATGATTATAATCAGAATTCAAGAATTGAAGGATTTTGAAAGTCTGGCAGTAATCAGTGCTGGGTACTACTGTAATGTTAACCCTGCCTACTTTAAGTGTTTGGAAATGATTAACACTTGAAAACACTCTTCAGAAATTATAAAAGTACATTAATTAAGTAATTGAAATAGTTACACTACTTTTTTTTTATTAAGTACCAAAATAACCTTCCCAAAATTGTCTATAAGGTCTTTTTTTTAATAATCAAAAACAAAAAGAAAGATGCATGGCTGACTATGGTCCAAACACTGCTGCTATGTATAATATTCTCTCAGTCATGTCTAAACGCAAATGCTTCCTCCTATGTTAACGTACCCTGCTCTTTTTCTCTCTCCTCCCCTGGGAAGGACTGATTAGTGTGGGTTGATGGGCGACGGTGGTCTCAATATCATGTGTCAGTGCTGTTTAGATCAAACAGAGAACTACTGATGATCTCTGTCCTGCTCTAGGGTGCCTTTTCCCCCCTTCACAAAGAGTCCCGGGCCCCTAGAGACCAGTGAGGGGGCTGACAGCACACCTCAGCCCTATAACACAGAGGCACATGGAACAGAGACCGAGTGATGACGAGGATGAAGATCTAAGGAAACACATCAGAATAAGCACTAAATGCTTTTGTGTAATGTATTTTATACCAGTCCAAGGCTGCCCCTTCAAGTAGCAGAAAGATAATACAGTATCTCTCCGTTTGATCGCATGCTGAAATACGACACTTCCCTTGCTTTCATCAATCCTAGGAGCACAATTATTCACTGTAAACATGTTTAAAATGCTCCAGCTTCATTTCAGTACTTCACTTAGTGGCCTTGGTCTAGGTAGGTTAATCACTGGGGCCTCCTGGTCTAAGGCCATAAAGGGCCTATATTTAGTCATTAGTAGGGGAGTTTCTCTACTTCACCTAATCAATCAGTGTTAGATGGTGAAATGGACAGAAATGGGGGAGGGGGGTGACTCCTTTATCGCTCTCCTTGGCCACTCAACTAATCAATATGTTACTTTGATCATAATTTGATGATCAGTTTTTTTTTTATCACTAATGAAATCACTAATGCTCCTCTGTCCAAAAAGCTCACTCATGCATATTCCAATACACTGCTGTCATAACAGCCACTTCAAACATAATTTAGTGGGATCTCCTTCCCTTCCTCAGACAATAGTCTCAATAGTCATTAATCAGTGCTGAGGCCTTGAGGATCAATAAGGAAGAAATGGTGTGAGCTGAGCCCATGATTACAATAGAAGAGAAAGATGCAATCCTTTATTTTTATACCTTTATAAAGCCTTTACAAAGATCTTAAAAAAAACAGAGTGAAGTTTTTGCAAATGGTTTATTATATACCCAAATTTGTAATCATATTACCCATAGCACTCTCTTTTCATTAAAATTTGGAGACAAAATGAGTTGGAAATTATCTACATTTGGATCTAGTTTAGCTTTTATTTATTTCCCCTCTATCCTCTAAGGGCACATAAGTAAATAGCAAACCAAGTCTGGTCTTAATTGTTGCCACTTGATCTTCTACCGTCTTCTTAAACTGATTCCTGACTCGAGCTGATTTTAGTGAATATTTGTGATGTTTATTTGATTTTAAAGGGTTTAGTATTCTTGTCAATATTAATGGCCCAAAAAAAGTAAAATGTCACCGACGGCCACTAATGCAGCGGTAATTCTCTGCCTTTTAAAATTAAAAGACTGAGGTTTAAGTCTCACTAACCATTTTAAACAAGCCGTCACTGTGAAATGAGACACCCACATCCTCAATCTGCCACAAGCTTTACAGGAAATACTCCACTTTGGCATTCAAATACAGCACAGGTCTATTAAGGTTAATTAAGGTTAATTAAATGCCAATAAAAAATGAAAAGAAAAAAAAAACTGTGTGAAACTGATGGAAATACTTTGCTTTTCTAGACAATAATTATATGTTTACCACTGGAGTCATTGGGCCGTTAGATATAACAGTAGGTTATCTGATCAAAAACACTGTTTATAATGTCACCATTTCAAGTTTTCTAAATTACTGAAGGTCAGCGACATCCAATCCAAACCATTGTTGGTATAAGTAGATTATAGAGGAAAATATACACTGTGATTGGCGCTGATGTAAATGTTTTATAAACAACAAACGTTATTTGTGTTAATAACTACCCAGCAAATTTTCGTAAATCTCATAAAGCACAAAAGGTTTATTGAAGGGCATATAAGGACATGCATTAGGACATAATATGTAACATTTTTAGCTGAATCATTCATGAGTAAATCAAGTGTTTGTATTTATGAACATACTGTATGAAGTCAATGTTGCAGTTTTCTCATGTTTATATCATATACGATATTCAAATACTGTCGATGTCATACAAGTGCTGTTTGCATCCCGAATATCATTAGTGCAAATTTTATTTAGACAACAATTCAAACAGGATTTAAGAATATTTATTTATGCAGTTAGTTAGTTCCCCATGAACATCAGTGCTCAAAACTCTTCTAAAAGCGATTTGCCAACCGCCACAAAACGTCTATATTCTATTATTTCCATATTTAATCCATACTTGCATATATATTTTATTTTCAACCTAAGCTCATTGAAAATGGACATGCGTCTGGGGGGGATTCTATGATCTGAAGAGGCATTGGTTGTAGTGTTTCTGTGTGTGTCTGAATGTATTTGAGGTACAAGTAAAAGTAACATGGCAGCGAAGGTCAATGTACAAGACAGGTGTCTCTGTTCACTGCTCTTCTTCCAAGACTGTGAGAAAACTACAAGATGGAACCATTATTAAAGCAGTTTAGCCTTGGTTCCTGATCAAAACCAGATGCTCAGCGTCCATAGGTTTGTATAGGAGTATCGCTAAGAAATACATAGAGACTAAACCTCCCCAGCCTTTTCGCTTTTAACAACTCAGGCAAGAAAGTTTAAAGGTTAAAGGTCAGGTAAGGGTGTCTGTGTATGTTTGAAATACTAACATTTCACACGGATGGACAGACAGAAATAGATTTCAATGGGATAAGTTGATGGGATCACAGCTTGACTTAGGAGACCACACAGTCTTAAGCTACCAAAAGCTGACTTTAAAAGGTTAGATCACCTGACCTTTTCCTTCCTCAAGTCAAACGCTGTTCAGATAAGTGCCATCCGAGGGTTTTAAAGTCAATAAGCTTCACGAAAGCATTTACACCACATTGCTGATGACATTTAGACAGAGTCACCACTGACATGAGCAATAACCAGGCCCAGCGGGAATCTGCAGACATTTTCTGCCGTGATTTTGACAGAAGATCTGCAGGTTTAAAGACAATTAATTGTGTCACACAGAGCTGAGAGCATTATAATCGAATAAGTGGCTGAAATAGGCACAATACTAAATAAGTGAATGCACAAGGGTCTATAGGGTATTATGAATAATGAGAGCTTCGGGTCTGCAGAAATCTGCAGGGCTTCCTGTGATTTGTAAGATGTTTAATTTAATTTGCACTGTTTGTTTTATTTTGCACTGTTTTTCATTGTCTGTCACAACTGCTCTGGCTGTATTTTGGCAAATGTAACTAAAATGAAACCAAATGTTTTCCTGTTCCCGTTATAAATCCAGAAGCATGCAAATGCTTTATTTATAGTGCAAAATATCAAACATATTATAGAGTTATTAATGTTCATCATCATCATCAGAGCTGCATCTGACGTGGAACAAAACTGTGTCACCACTAGAAGTGTGCAGGTGAAATTAATGTTTGTTTTTTTTCTCTCTCTCCTGAGAAAAGAGAATAATGGAAAAGAAAGGAAAGTGAAAGCTGTGGGACACAAGATGTGTGAGTTTAACAGAGTACTGTGACGATGAGTGGAGTAAAGAAGGAATATGACCCTGATCTGAGTCCCATGAAGGATGAATCCAGTCATTACAGAAAGAAAGAAAGAGCGACCTGAAAAAACTATACACCAATGTTTTTGGAAGAAAGGATAAGTATTAAATAGTGTCTTAATGGAAAAAATGCGTACACTTCTGCTCAAAGGTTTGGGGTCGGTTAGACTTTTTAACATTTGTGAAATACTATTTTTGCTCAACATTGAATTCATTTAAAACATAGTAAAAACTGTAATTTTGTGAAAAACATATTATTGGAATTTAAAATAACATCATTTAAAATGTCATTTATTTCTGGAATGTAAAGCTGGATATTCAGCCCCATTACTCCAGTCTTCAGTGTCACATGATCCTTCAGGAATCATTCTAATATGCTGATTTGATTCTCAAGAATTTCCTATCATTATGTCGTCAGCTAAGCTGCATATATTTTTGTATAAACTGTGTTTTTTTAGGATTATTTGATGAATAAAACAACTTAATTGAACAGCATTTATTTAAATATGTTTTTCAACATTAATATGTCTTTATTGTTATTAATACACTTAAACAATCTTGTTTTCTTACTGATACAAAATCGTGTGTATGTGTATGTAGTTGAGGCGGGTAGGGGTTGAAACATATCATTATCTCAATATAACATTGTTGATTTTTGATAGTTATCAACATTTTGCTGCACGTGTAAACACAGCTAACCTGATTTTGCCAAGTGCAACATGTCCCAGGAAAGTGCTCACCATGATAAAAAAACAAACGTGTGTTTGTGTGTTTGGTAGCCCATGCTCTGTGAAAACTGCCCTGATTTCAGCTTGGCAAAAGAACAGCTGGATCAGATAGAAGGTAGCTTTCTACAGATACATAAGTCACAATGACAAAGTTCAGGGTGGTCTCGTGGAAGACATCTGTGTGTATGCATGCACAAACATGGTCAGTATTGCTGTAATCTAGACTAATCTAATTTGACCAAATCTACTATATTGTCTTTAAAAAACAGACTTCAAAATGAACAAAAGACATATTAGATGGAGCCACCACATCACTTAAACCCCCGCTACTCAAACTACAAAACGCTTACAGTCACACACACCAAATGAACAAAATATGCACTAACAAACTTCATGTGTGATATGAAAGAACAGCGGGATGTATGTTGTTTTTCACATCAGTGTAGTGCAATGCTAAGATTAGCTACACTATTCAGTTCTTAAACTGTGGTTTTTGAAAGATGATAACTCTGTTCTTGACTAATCGCTGTACACCATCAGAGTTTGACCTGCTAACATCTCTTTCATAGTAAGCAGTTCCAGTCTGTTCTGGATTAAAAAAGTAGACTTAACAGTAATATGATTAAGGTTAAAGCAAATTTGTTTCAGCAAAACCTAAACAATATTTTATCTTACTAATTCAGATGAACAACATTTGTATTCCAACATACAGTAATAGTGAAACCTTCCTTGGTTTTTGCTTGCAATAAAAACCCAACACACTTTTTGATCATGTAAAAACTCTTAAATCCTTTTCTGAGATGGTTCATAAGCATTTTGAGCAAAACCTTTTAAACATCCATCTTGCACTTTTGCCCTTTAACCCTCGATTTCAGTCTGAAAGTAAACACCTTTATAATTATTCTGCTTGTTTATTTAATGTGCGTATCAGTTTACATTTTAATGTCATGAATGGAGAAAACAATCTAGAGAACTTCCAATTACATGTAAACAAGTATTTCTTGCATTATCTGTTTTTGTAATAAACAGAATTTCTATCGGTGTACTGACACAATGTTATCATCAAGCTAATGGGAAAACCAGCACAGCCACAAATAAACACTTCCTTTAACATATTAGCTATTGAGTTTCTCTTCAGATAGAGGGTGACTAAGTTCAGAGCTACAGCTTATGTTGTTCATTATCCAGTGCCTGCTCGGACAGCAGCGGCACCATCTCATTGGCTCTGCCTAGTCTCCGAGAGGCAACGCAGATCTGCTTTAAACCGAAGCAGAGGCTGATAATAAAATTTCCCCAACACGGGAATGAGATTAACATGAGTACAAGTCTGCTTGCATGGAGAAATGTCCTCTTGTCCTCCCACACCTGGCCATTTAACATGAGCTGCTGACAGGAGGATTTTCACACTCTTTTGAATGGTTTGGAAGCTCTACTCATATTTGTGAGTAAATGCATGTTTCTTAAGTCAAATGTGAAAAGCAAGCATGATTGTAAATGCTGTTCCATGATTTGTGTAACAATGGGCCAATGAAAAATACTAAACTAATAATTAAACTACTGTATCTGTTTTCTATCTTAAAACACTGGAGGCTTTGTATTAATTGTCTGCTTGTACATTGACACCTCAGTCACAAAACAAGTCTATAGCCTTCTTCTCACACACTGCATCCCTGCTCTAAGGTATGTAACTCTAAGATGACCAAATTCTGTGTAATGTTGCAAGATAGCCTCTTAAACTAATATAAACCATGAAATTAAAATAGATAAATTTACTATTTGTGGTACACATTGACCCATAAATATGCAATACAGTAATTTGGTACACTATAATATTCTGTCTGTGCCAATAGCCTTGTGGGCAGTGTGCCAACATACAGTCCTGTTGCACTTGGGTGTCCGCTGTTCGAATCCTGACTTGAGGACCTGATCCCACCCCCTCTCTCTACTTCTCTTCCTGTCAATATCGATCTGTCCTATCATAATAAAGGCTACAAAATGCCAAAAAATAAGTCTTTAAAAATTTTCTACTTTTTGGCCCACGAAATATATACAGCTCTTCCAAGCACAGAAGTGGCTTACAGTATGCACCCAAGTGTCTGTGTACGTGTGTGTGCAAGACATTTTGTATGTATTCATACGAGGTGGCAAATTTTTGCTAATTCATGAGAATTGGCAACTCGTAAAATACGTACAAATTGACGTAAAACTGGACTGGTGTGTGAATGAGTGACCATCAAAATGTATTCTAATTGTTATCCACTGCTACTGTCCATTATACGGTTTTCTTTTCTAACTGAATCCTTTAAGTCTTGAGAGTGTGTGTCTGGAGATCATCAGAGGACAGCACAACACCCAACGCCAGAAGCAAAGTCAGCATAGTACTACACAAAATTAGGTCTTAGCACTTTCACGACGGCAGGAAAATACACCTCCTTACTTTCTCTAGACATGAGTAGCTTGATGTCCCGTTCTTCTGAAGCCTCCCAGGCCACCCAGCCTCAGCAGCACCATATCAATCTTCAGCGGCATGTTTCTCTATTGGTTTTTCTCTTCATTTCTCTTCCGTCTGAGCAGGCACCAACTCTGGAGTCAAGGTCTTTTGTTCCCTCCATTTCATGTGCCATAAAAACAAACAGAACTCAAGATGGCCGTCATTGCGATAAAGCAAGAAAATAAACAAATGTATGAGCGTTACCTGCTGGCTCAAGAATCTGCCGGTGGTTTAGATGTTTAATGTTCAGTACAAGTTGCTTTATTTTACTTTAAAATGACGTCACCATGTCTTTGAAGGAGTGAAGGAAATAATGCAATCAGCTGAAGGCAGCAGCGTGTGGCTGAGTGCTCGTGTATGTATCCAATTATGTGATGACTTTACAATCCAATCTAAAGTAAAAGATTTCTCCATATTTAGCATTATTGTGAAAGTAGCAGCTATACCAGACTTGTGTGTTTAATATAAAGAGCAACAAATTATAGGGAAAACTTAACAAACATCATATTGGTTATTTGACACATACAATGATACAATGAAAAAAATACAGCCATCTTTCAAAGGAAAGTATATTTTATCAGTCTAGACCTTTTATCTTAACTGAATGCTGAAACAGACTGGGGAATTTGTTGTAATATATCAGTGGTGCAAACTAAATCTAAATTTTCACTTGAGGGCAAAGGTTGAAAAAGCCTGAACCTCAGTTGCCACAGGGGTTACAGCTAAGTTCAAATCCCAAGTGGATCAAGTAAAAAATGAGGTAAGGTGAGTTAAAGACACACTCTCAGATCAGTTCATCAGTCTGTCAGAGAGACACCCAGAAGCTCTTAGTGGGTAACACTAGGAGAAGGCTACTGACTGTGTAAATAAAGTTGCAGTATTCTCACATGTATACAGATTGGAGAGTATTGCTGCCATCACTCTTCAGAGTCAGACCTTACTCACTGGAAAAACTGGAGATGCATTTTTAATAACACATGAAAGTCTTTAGAGAAGAATAAAATGCTCCATCTTATCTTACTATAGTATATAAAGTCCTTATTTTTATGTCAATAGCTTAAAGAGTTTTCTAATTAAAACAAATGCTCCCAAACTGAAAGGATGTCTCCTGTTACTAGCCACGGGGAATGCTGGGTTTGACGGGATGCTTTTGTTTGTGTGTTCAAGGTGAACTTCAATTCCCATAATTCAACTAAGGCGGACATGCCTCGACTTCCTCAATATCTGTCACCAATCTGTCACTGTGGTAATAAGTGGCAATCAGTGTAATTCTGGTCAGCTAAAGTGCGACTGTGAGGGTGGCACAAGCCTGTATTCAATCATGGAGCACAAAACTGCGGTCTGCTTCCTATCAAAAGAAAAAAAGCTTCTTTTTTTCCTGCTTCTCTCTATATTGGATATAGAAAAGGAAAAGGATGAAGAAAAATGTGAGGAATTAAAATGAAAACCTTGAGGCTTAGCATTCTGAAAAGTCTGAACCATCCAGGAAAATAGGGAAGGGCTACATAATAGACCAAGATGACAAAGCTGATCATTTTTCATTATTACAAAAATCAAATTACATCCTCTAATGGTGGAATAAATTAGTGTAATCATGCTCGAATGGGCTGTTCATCATCTGCCCCCCCGGGGGATTCCCTGATTAATAGAGGACTAGCAGTCATCACTGACATTTTACATGCATGTCACACCTTTTATAGCTGATACCTAAAGCTTCATTTACCAAGCCCACCACCAGCTGATGAAGACAAAACTGTCTGGAACAATCTGAAAGCACAAAAAGTGCTCATCAGTCTTCGTCAGAACACAATGTGTGGAGATAAGATTGTTATATGTAATTGGTTAGACAATTTCAGTGATGTTAACTGAATGGTCTAGGGCAACTATCACCAAAAAAAAGCTAAAAGACATTATGATATTGTAAAGAAAGAAAAAAAAGAGAATACAGAACATCAAAGAAAAAAAAATAAAAATAGCAAATATGATGCAGATGTTAAAATGTGTCAAGACATGTGACGATTACGGTCTATTTTTGAGATTTTAATTCACTCAGCATAAGTGAAGCAAATGGCAAAAAAACAAATAAACTAAAATAACTGTACAAAAAGAATAATCTGTTGGAAAGAGTGAAATATACCCAAAAAGCAACATGTGTGTATTTAGAAGTAGCATGTGTAACTCTATGGCGAGAGATCTAAGGAAAAGTCAATAGAACAATTAGTCCGTCTTTTATCCTGCATAGGATCAACTGTAGACATCCGTCAATAATCCAGCGCTCTGGAAGCAATGAAGTCGTTCTCTCTGAAACGTCTGCTAGACGACCTTGGTTATGGTGGGCTTAGTCAACCACACTTCTTTAATACCTTGTACTGCTGCTCACATTTATCACGCACAGCCTGACAAGCGGAGTGCATGGGAGTTCAACTCTGTGCATGCATAAGAGTCGAGAAAACTCCATTTGAATGCATCTTTCACCTTGGAAAAAAAAATTATATTGAGTGTGTTTATGCTGATATAAAGTGTGAGTGAAAATACACTGTATCTCATTGTGCCTGGATGACAGAGGCTATCTAAACTCAACAAGCTCACTTCAATGCATCTCAGTGGCACATGAACAGAGCACACTGTATTGTTATAGTGGGTTTTAAGTGCAGTTCAAAGGGCGTCCAGAGCAAGCATGAGAGTGAACAGAAAAAGCATGAGATGAATGTGTCACATTGTCACAGATCATGTTTGCTCATAGATGACTGTACAAGAGGAAACCGAACACAAACTCAATGGCAAAGATGGGCAGGATTTCAATGCAAGCACTTAACAAAGAGATACGTGAACTAAAACACCAAAGTAAACTTCCACATGCTCACTTTGTATAGATCAGCATGACCAATCAATGCTGAAACTTCAAAACTCTCAGTAGTGTAAAACTGATAGAAGACTAATCAGTAACAGGCGTGCAGACATTTCAACATGCTTATGCACTAATCATTTTTCCAATCTGTCGCTCGGTTTAATGCGGTTTTGCAAAACCTAGTGAGAAAAAAAGTGTGCACTTTGAATTTGAAAGTTTCTTTTTGCATACAACTCTACTGTAATTTATCTTTTGTCATCACACCTTTAAACTCTTTTTCTTGCCTTCCCCTTAGTCATCTAACTATGGTTTTAGCTGTCCTCTGTGCATTTTCCATAGGGTTCATACTGCTTGAACTGTCAAAATCATATCAGAACCTCATAAATAAATAACTCCGCTGGAACCAAAACAAAGTAATTACACAGATCCTGAGCGCCTAAACCCCTCTTCCTGAACATGAGCACCCGCTAAGGACTCCCTGCCATGGGACTTAGGTATTCCACTCAGTGCCTGGAGAGAAAGACCAAAGTGCAAAGCTGGTTTCGCTTTTAGGTTTTCTTCATCCTTTGCTCTTCACATCTATGTGATGAAGGTTAACCGTTTCGACACATAGAGCGCAGCCAGTCATCAGTCAATTCAGTTTTCATAAAAATTCGATCTGGCAGTGGATCATTTGACCCCTGAGTAGTCAGTAGACGGCCCTAAAAGGGTTTCTGTCCATGATTTCAGCCCTAACTGCCCAGGGGAGTCTTACCTTTCCCATGTCCCTCTTAACTCTACATCAACCCTTCTCCTTTGCAGCATGTGGTGCTGGAGCATGCTGGGCTAGCTAAAGTAATCTAGGTGTACCTTGCATGTTATGAAAACGTTGTGTACCTCTTGGGGGAACGTTTGGGGTGCAGTTAGTGCTAGTAAAACACTGCAAAATATGACCTGAGATGGAAGTTTGTCCCCCATGTGTGATTTCTGAACTGGGTCACTGAATGAATCTTTGTTTTTGCTTTACAGTCGATGTATGCAACAAAATGTGTGTTTGCATGTGTGTCACGTTCATCTGGAAGAAATGAAAAGTCATTTTAAATGTTTTGACAGCCTGAGTGAGTTAGAGTGTCTGTTAATCATAACCACACTGGTATTATACACTTGATACCTCTTAAATAAACAAGCATATGCATACATATACACATATGCACAACAGGCCATGATGAATCTCAAATTGTGCATGGTGGACACGTTTAAGATAAGAATATAAATAGCTCTATTACTATAATACTATATACTATAATAATATAATAATAGTAAATAAATCAGTGGCATCATGTAGATGTACATTTTTAGACTAGCATTTAAAGTTTTCGGAAAATAAGTATTTTATCCTCACCAAGCCTACATTTATAATTTATTTGATCAAAAAAATACAGCAAAACAGAAAATATTGTAAAGCTGTATAATCCAAAATACCTTTTCTATTTTAATATATTTTAAAATGTAATTTATACTATTTAGCAAAGCTAATTTTTCAGAAGTCATTACTTCAGTAATTACTTTTTTTTTTTTAAATCAGGAAACATTATTTTTTTTATATTTATATATTATAAATATAAAAATATACATTATTTTTATGATACTTTTTTTTGCAGGATTCCTTGATTAAAAGTTCAGAAGACTATTTGAAATTGGAATTGAATTCAAGGTGTTAGATGTTACAACATGTTAAAGTTAAATCAAATTTGTCTTTCATACTCTGGTGTTCCACTTTCTAGCCTCAATATTTCTTGAAGCTTACAAACTGTTTGTTTGCAAAAAACATTATTAAACCAAATTAAGCACAATGCAGTATAAGTGATGTTGGAAGAGGGACAGAGAAAAGCAGCACAGAATATAAAAAAGAAACTTGTGCAACAGTCTACAGGTGAGAGCTGCCATCCAAAAGGACAGGTCTGGCAGAGGTGCGCCTTACATTGATGCAGAGAAGCTCCACAGAAAAAGAAAAGACAACTTACAGGTGGCTTTGGACTGTTAGAACATTTATGGTATGTGTGTGAACACCTATTGGTTAAACGCCTACAAGATTAGGGTGCTGTGACTGTCAAAGTGATGTTAAAGTGTTTGCACCAATGTCAAAACTCTGAAGGAGTTAAAGCAGTAATTCCACGACATTTACTTGTGGAGTAGATACTGAAAATAAGTTGACTTGGAATAAGGCAGCATCCCACTAGTATACTCAAAACAACATCTGCTGACAGTTTTTTGTTGAAATCTCTGTCTCTTCTGTCAGAGCTCTGTCACACTCACCAATTAAGAATAGTGGAGGGATGACAGATTATAGAACGGTCTCTTACATTACTCTCCAACATTCTCTTCCTGTCATGTAGCGCCACGTTTTGGCTTGCAAATTCATGGAAAATCACTAGCACTGTCAATGTGTTTGTCCTTTCAGGGAATGTCATGGAAACTATATTCAGGCACAGCTTCGGTGGACATTGAATAAACACAAGCTATTCTATCCTTGCCTTCATGTTTTATTAGTCAGTAAAGGATGAAGGACACTTGGGTACACAATCAGAGTGGTCAGCATCAGCAACTGTAAGGCAGTTCACTCAGGAATTGATTGGAAACCACCCAGGCATAGCTGTTCTATGTACAGGTAATGGGCATAAATGCATGTATAACCTTTGGTGCAAAAGGGATTCATTCATCAAATAAAAAAAGGATCAAAATCACAATTTCAAACTGCAAACTAGCACCACGTTACTATTCATTCATTCATTCATTCATTGCAAACTCCAAGGCACAAGTCTAGCCATTTGCAAAACATTGCTGATGTAAGGTTTCACGTTTTTTCAATAAAATGCTTTATAGTGTATCATATCATCAAAGGTTGGCAACCAGGTTTAAACAAAATCAGTAGCTGTGCCCTTGACTAAAACGTCCTTCTCCATGAATGGGGAAAGACCATTCTCTAATGATTTTGCAAACGAGGCTTATGGCCTGAAACCTGGCTAAAAGTCAGCTAGGGGTTTCTGAAGTACAAGAGTAACGACATGCAAGAGTTTTAACATTTCTAGCAGTTATATGTATAAAGCACGGAAAGTCACACATCACATATATGTGGCAGTTTCACTGGAAAATTTTGGCAACTTTACAGCAGTCTACAAGGCATCAGAAGATGTTGTTATAAACAAGAAGAAACCTATTCACAAGCACACACAACAGCATGCTAAATATTTACATTTTCCACACAGTGTGGCATTAATGAAAAGCTGGAGCAAATCACTCTGAGAGTTGAACTGTGCAAATGGAAATAATATGCTTGATTCTTTCTAAGCAATTTATGGTCAACATGCTAAATTGACTGTTGAAATTACATACTAAAATATATATACAGAATGGTCATTTTAGTTTTTTATAACCACAACCATAGCTACCACAACCCAAATGCTTATGCTCAAGAGAAATCTGCACCACAATAAACAATGTTTCTGGGATGAGGTCTAAGAACTCGTGGAAACCGCTTAATATCAAGAATATGATATTTATTAAAAGCCTGAACAGGAACAACTTTTAACATCAGCTCACTCTCAGTCGACATTCCTTCGGGGGGCGCTAGCTCTCTTATTTAAC
>JAUCNO010000710.1:6179522-6217289 GCA_032353835.1 Enteromius viviparus | reverse complement strand
AGTTTGTTATTGCTTTGGTGCACATCCTGTGCCCATAGTGTTTGTTTTGGTATTGCAGCCTCTGTGTTGTCTTTCGAGACCAAGTTTTTTTCCCAAAGTATTCAGAGGGCAGACAGCAAGACAATCGAGGGGTGACGCATACGGTTTGAGATAAAAATGAAAGCGAGCTAAAATCTCATAGAGCACCTTTAAGGCACCTTATATAAAGTGGAACCCTATTTCCAAGCCCACAAACAAAGGCCAAGGCAAATCTGCAGACTTTTTCGTATAATCTATACTAAACCTTTGGAAATTCCGCAGAATTCTATGTAACAGGTTTAAATGTGAGCACAGAATGCTACAAGCATAGCTAAATTTAGAATCAGTTCATTCAAAATACTAAATAAAAACTATCAGACAAGAGGTCCTGCATGCAAATTCTGTTTATACCTGTATATGTGCAATGACTGGACACTTATCTACTGTCTGGATGATTGAACAAGTGAGTGTGTGTGAAATGGCTTTGCCCTGATCACTCAACCTCAGAGGTACTCCTTGCACTAAAAGCTTTTTTAATTATGAATTCCATTAGTCTCTCTATCTCTGTCTCTCTCTCTCTCTCTCTCTCTCCCAGCACCTAAACCCAACTGTGCACACTAACCAATCTGAAACACACAAGTACATAAACACATAACACAAAATAATAACAGTAAACAAAGGTTCTTAAAAATAAAGCAGCCATATTTCAGTGAAGATACGCCTGCCCAAAATATCCATCTTTAAATAAATAAATAAACTTTACATCATTTAGAGATAGCACCAGAACTGGCTCCATAGCCCTTAACGGCATGAGTCACATCAGATGGAGATAAGTAGCTGGGATTATTGATTTTTATATGAAGTGTATTCACTCGCTTTTAACCAAAGTCTCTTAAAGCCATTTATCCTCATCGACAGACATTAAACATGCATCACTGCTGTATTAATGAGGACTACTATGTCTGGTTCCACATCTTTGACAGTATCACCGAGTCAGAAAATGAAGAACAGAGATGACCTTCATGTTTAAAGGATCTTGGTAAAAAAATTTCCAAAGAAAATTACCGGGGTCTGGATGTTTGGATGTGTTTGAACCTATATGTAACCAAACCATCACGAGGCCAGTGGTTTCTGCTTTCTCCTAGACATATGAAAACACTAATTCAATTGTCAGTATTTTAGGTTGTGCTTTTTCAGAAGGTCATGGCTGCTTCCTGTTTCGACCTGATCATGGCAAAAGGGCGATGCGGGACCAATGCGCACAAACACACACATACACATAAAACCTCTCAAATTACACTTCCACAGAGGCCTGTAGTCTGTGTGTGTATGTCAGGGGTCTGAACTGTTTCAATAGACTCAATATTCACCTTTATCAAAGGATTCTCATCCTCTTTCAACAGAGAGAAGCATGTCTAACGGCTACTCTTCATGTGTGCATCTCTGTCAGCATAGCAAAACACCTGTGGTCTGCCTCTCTCTCATGAGATCCTATTACTTTTGTTGAAAACAGTAACAGCACAAACGCTAGCAGAACATTAAGGGATAGCTTGTCTAAAAATGAAAATCATTTACCTTAATGGTCTTCAAATCTCTTCTGCAAAACACAAAAGAACATGATTAGCACAATGAATTGGACCTGAAATGTTTTAAGCATCAAACAGGCCGCAAAAGGACCATAAGGCCATTGAAGTGCTCCATGCTATTTTTTCCATTCCAGCATTGACAAAATTATATAAAAGGCCCGCTAGCTCTCTCAACTTCGAGAAAACAAAGTTGACTTGAGGAGGACAGATGATGACATTATTTCTAGAAAACTCAAAGGCTTTTCAAGCAAGCACATGATTAAATGAAGAGAATACATATAAACAGACAGGTGATGCTGTCAGGCTCCGAATAAGATGTAATAATCTTTAATTAGCCTGCATGAATTATTATCTATACTCATGAACTGTATAATAAGCAAAAAAGCAAGAGAAAGCTGGCCACAGAGACGGGCTGAAACAGACAGGCAGACACAAATGAAATAAGTATGGCGACACGGCAGTTTTATCTCCATGTTTTTATGTCTTCTGCGGGCATATGTGGGCTTATATTAAGCATGCTGATGCAGTCTGATGAAGTCCATTTAAGGCTCAGATCAATAGAGGCCATGGAGGACAGACCTCTTTTCGCCTCTGGCCCCATCCCATCGTCAAACCCACAGTTGGGCTCAGACTCGAGCAAGAGACAGTCATTGGAATAAATACTGGAATCTAATGGCTCATTGTCATATTGATTAAGTTGTTTGGTGCTCTTTAAATGACAGCCACCAGAGAAACTAAAAGAGGCGTAGTTATGAAGAAGAGAGTGAGAGAAAGATAAAGCGGTGAAAGTAAAAAGGTGAGGACAGAGCTGAGCTGAGAGCTTGGCTTTGTTGACGTCTGGAAACAATTCTTTTAAAATGAAAGAGATAGGAGGAAGACAAAATACACACCCATTCCATGATGGCCCCCTGTAGTTTGGTCACTGTTAAGAGAAAAAAAATGAAAGAAATAAGTCATTCTCGGATCTAAATGACTTCAGACAGAATTGACAGACAGAAGGAGGGTTTGGAAAACCTATACAACCTTCAAACTTACATCAGCACTGCAATAATTACACACCAGCTTTTGTCATATTAAAAAAAGGACATATCTAGTGTTCAGCCCTGGAGTTCCAAGTCTTAGACTTTAGTTCACGACTGACTATATTAAAATAATGTCATTTCCAATTCAGTGCAAATACAGTAGCCTAGTGTTGCTTCACAGTGAAGATTTATTTGAACAGTTAACACAATGTAATGTTTAACAGTGTCAGAATTTATTTTCTTTATTTTATACAAACCTTGAAATGGAAAAAAACAAAAATAATAAAATAAATACAAATATACAGTATATTAAGCTATATGTATAAAATAAAGATTGAAATAAAAACTTTCTAATGACACTATCATGTATTTTTCAAGGAATTTTTTGTAGTCTGTCCCACTGAGATGCAACAGTACAAGAAAAAGTTTGATACATAAACATGAACGCTGTTTTGCAGACATATCGTTGTTTTGCAATGCTCCTAACGAGCTTAACGTTAACTTACCGGCCGTTTCATCGTCTTCATGTGTTTTACTCTCGCTGCCGCTGGTTTTAACGAAAAATGTTCTCAGCTTATTACATTTGGCCGCGTCAGTTTCTAGAGCTTTATTTTTTCTTTTTTTTTTTTCTTTTTGGCCTTTTCAGCGCCACCTTTCACCTTTCGGCGCCACGCATGTTATTATCCATTTTTCATCTCTCGCGTATCTTTTAACTGATTTTGCTGTTGATCAAAGGTGCCGCTGTCGGGGAGTCGAATGATAATTACGTCATCATTAACCTGCAGGCTGCATTCTGCTGCGAGGCTGCGAGAAAATAAATAAAAAGAGTGGAGCTGCGGTAAAATACTGAATAAAAGGAGTGATGCGATGGTAAAAAATAATAATTATTAAAATAAATAAATAAATTAAAGTGCGACTGAGTGCAGGCAGCTGACACCGGCCCGTCTCGGCCCAAAAATGGACCGGCCCACCGTTCTCGGTCCTCCCGATCAGCTAATCCGAGCCTGCTAGTGTTTATGTGAGCTACAGTACTACTCACAAGTGAGCAGTAAGTGGGGGGGATGTTAGGACGATTTTAAGGGCAGAGGACAGGCTATCCAGGGGGCCCAGAAACCGAAGTGCACCCCTGAATACTCAAAACATATTTAACAATACCAAATGCATCTGAAACTTGGATTTATTGAAATCTGCTGTGTTTTAAGTAAATGTAAACAGAAGAATGTCAAAAAGTGCCAAAACTGCCTAAAAGATGTTGTTTCTGAAACGAGTCTGTTATCCTGACCAAAGATGCATTTCTTTAATCCAAAATACAGTACAACTAAGTTTGTGAAATATTATTACGTTTACTTTACAACATCTGTTGTCTGTTTTATATATACAGTTGTGTATCTTAATAACATTTTTAACATAATTTATTTGTGTTGTGTTAGAGCTGATATTTCATCAGCCATTCCTCTAGTATTCAGTGTAACAACCGCTCAAGAAACATTTTGGTTACACTTTACCGTAAGGTTCTAGTTTTTACATTAGTTAACATAAACTATAAAATATTATTCAATGGACCTGAGCTAATGTGAACTAACAATTAACAGCTGTATTTCTTTTTTTTTTAAACTAAAAATAATAAATATGTATTGATCAATTTTTAATGTTAGTTAATACATTAACTAAAGAGTTAGCATATTTCACATTTAAAGCAGTGTTGGAAACAGCTGTGTTGCTTAATACTTTTTTTTCATATTTGTACATGTATCAGTAGAAAGTCAAAGAAAAAAAACAACATTTCTTTTAAATGATAATAATAACACCAACCCTAATGATGTAAAAGTTATAACCGTCTCTCCTTTAATGCACCCTTGCCAAAATATAATTTTCTTGAAAATATATTAATGGCACCAAACATTCAAACAGTAGCGTTCAAAGTGCATTACACAGTAAATGTAGCCAGACTCCAAGCAGGGCAAATCATTCCTTTAATCATTACAGTATGACAATCAACTCTCTCACACATACACCTGTAATGAGCCTGTCTGTTTAAAGCAGCCAAATGGATGGGCCTCAATGAATCTATTTGTGAAAAAGAAAAAAAAACTGGATGCTTGCATTTCTTTTCATTCCGTGCCATCGTTCAGAAAAGGGGCAGCAGATGAAACAAAGGCAAGAAGCATGAATAAGGCACTGATGAAGCCTGATCCTCCAGAGCTCAAAGAGAAGTGAACTCGACCTCTGCAGGCCTGCTCTCTAGTAGCGTCTTCCCCGCTCTCCTCTTACTGACACTGCATCGCTTTCATCCTTCATCTTCACGTCTTTCATGCTGAGGGTTTGATTTGTATTCTTTTTTTGTCCCATCTGTTCCCTTATGGATGTTATCCATTTCCTCTTGTATTCCTCTAAAGCCTTAAGCATAATTTGGACATTTCACAAACAGTACTCGAGCTGAGTAAAGAATTGGAGGTTGGGGTATTGTGTCGCATATTTCAGCATGATTTGTAACAGTTCAAAACAAACACCAGTCATATGCATTTTTTCCCTCTCTTGCTGATTATGTTTACATTTGTGATCTCCATTTTTCTTCTCCTCATCTTACACTGTTTAGATTCATAATGAGTGTGTATCACTGTAGATTTGGTGATGATGTTAAATTGAACTTGCCTGAACAGTAAGGGACAGCTGTGATTATGTTTCTGGAGCTGATAGAGGTTTGGCCACCCGATGCTCTCAGACAGGTCGCCTTTCTCATTTATATCCTGTTTCTCCCCCCACCCCCCAAAAATAGTCATGGGGGACAAATCAGTGGGAGTGAAATCATATCATCCATATTTCTCTGGTGAGGATCATTCGAGCTGGAATAACTGAGAATATGTCACTTTCGGTTTGATGTCAAACCACCTTTTAAAAGCCCATGCTGTCTCAACTGCTGAGACTGGAATTAAACTAAACTTTCAAGCCACAGTACACACAGTGACATGAAGAATATGGAGAACATGGAGCTGGTCTATTTTCCTTAAAGCAATGGTGCCCTCTTTAGCTGCTATAGGTTAAACACACCTTACTCAAAAAGTGAAAAATGGTTCTTCTGAAATTAAACAAGGATGCTATAAACGCGTTTATAAATGTATGCATAACCTTACTAAAATGACACCTGCATACTAACTTATGCAGTGAAAAATAATGGAATAATAAAAATAGGGAAAAAGAGAAACATCAAGGCATTTAAGCTTAATGTTCACATAAAATTGTATTTATTAACATGTCTTCATCTGGATGCTGTTTGAAGGCAGCACAGATGTAGCTGCATTACGTCTCACAATTGTGAGTTTACTTTTGGTTGAAACAATAAAAATGGCATCTGATAAAATAGAAATATATGCATAATATTCATAAAAATATTTACTAGTTTCATAACTAAAGCTCACTGGCTGCTTACAAGCCAGACTTAAAGCTTTAAGAGTAAAGCAGAAAGGGAACTGTTAGTAATTTCAAAAACGTCCATTGAAGATCAAATGGACAGTTTTCTCCACAATGGGTGTAGTAACCGAGCTCAACACAAGATGGAGCCAGTCTCCTTTCTATCAACTATAACTCGCCTCTTCATCGGATTACCCGCTGTCTCCTACACAGCTCACTCAAATGACATTAGCAGTGTGAAACAAGATAAAGCCACTAACGCCCTCGATCCTGACCCCTACACTAATGCAGGATCACAGACACACACAGAGATACTATCTCTTTCAATCACTGATACACATGTACACACTCTGCATGGCTTGTAACATCATCCTTATGCATAATTACTTTTGAATACTGCAGAGGAGGTTTATTTAGTAACACAGAAAAATGAGTTACATGAAAAACCAAAAGTCTAGTTCATATTTCCCCAAAAACGATAAAATTGCTTAATAAATTAAGCAAATCATCCCTTTCAAATTCTCAATACAGTAATGTATTTAAATAGCTGACTTGTATTTATTTATTTTTTATTTATTGTAATTAATTATTTTTATAGCCTGAAAATAAAAGTGTTTTTATTTTAATCAGAATTAAAGGCAAATACAGCCAATAAAATCATGATGCAAATAATTAAATTATTTAGTTATGATTTTTGGTTTGATGATTTATAATAACATAATAAATGATTATAACACCCCAAAAATATCTCACTGCAAACAGCAATGCATATATTTTGACAAAAGAAAGCATTTGTATGTTTTATCACTCTCTAATAAGCATAATTTTTGTGGAAGCATCTGATTAAAGGAACAAATGCTTAATAAGTCTGTTGCTATAATTTTCTATGTGTGTGTGTGTGTGTGTGCTTAGAAACGTAAGTAAAGTGACCTTTGACCCTCTGAGGTCACTGTACATCCCCTGTCAGATATTAATAATGGCATTAAAGCAGTGTGTGTGTGTGTGTGTGTGTGTGTGCGTGTGAATGATTAAGTGGGAGTGTGTTTTCTTGGTAATGGAACGCCAAGAGGGCAAAGGGTCAGACTCTTTGATTGAAACCCTGGAGATTGTGACACAAAATGTGAAGATCGAGAAGCAAGGAAGCACAGAAACAGAAAGCTCAAAAAAGACAAAAGGGAGGGAGTATTAATGAAGTTCAAAAAGAGGGAAATTATCACCCTTGAGTTCCCCCCAAATAAACAAGACACGAAAATACATTATGACTCATGACAAAAGTGTGGCAATCAAGCAAGTGATCTCAGTTGGCTCTAGTGAAAGTGATCTGATTTCATATTAGACTCACATAGTAAGGCAAAGGATACCGGGCTGTTACGAATCAATAAAGCTAAACAAATCACATCGTAGGCCTCTCCAAGGGCCAATTACCAGTAAGGTGGAGGGGAGAGCATCTTTGGTGACAAAAAAGAGACAAATAACCCAAAACAGATAGCAGAGGTGCATCGATGTAGATAAACCAATAAGAATAGCCTGTACCTTATGGCAAGGTACCGCAGGCATCAGGTTTAATAACCTGTGACGCTCCTGCCGTCAGCACACTGCGAGAAGGACATGTTCCTGGAAAAAAGTGCATATCAGTCAATTACCAACCAATCACACATTTTCAGAGATAGGTTATGCAAGAATACTCAAAATAACAATTTATTCGCCTTAACATCATTCAAACCCATACAGGGGAGAACAATTTTAATTAAAGTGAATGGGTGAAAGAAACTTTTGAAATGACAACAAAAAACTAAATTTGTGTTTTTGGGTGAACCCCTCTTTTAACCTTAACCCATGAATTGATAGCTAATGACTGGTTGATAGAAATTTTGTCACGAAAAAACCTGACACTGCAATTCATAATTGTGGATATATATTTTTGACATTAAAAGTTGACATAATCGTAATTGCTTTGGTGGCCCAGTAGCTTTTGGTTTAGGAACATAAGGAAAAGAGGGGTAAAAGGGTGAAGAGAGGAAAGAAGGAGGAAAGATAAAACAATAGTACTATGAGTGGAAAGGATAGATGGGGTGTGCATTAAAGAGATAGAGAGAAAGAGAGAGCAATTATTTGGTCTTTGTACATGCAACGGTCAATGCTTTGGCAATACTGTTATGTCAATAAAGCTTACTTGGATTGTATTGAGTATTGAGATATATATAGAGAGAGAGAGATAGAGAGAGAGAGTATAGAGGAAGAATGAGGGAAAGATTGTCAAAGGAAGATTGGGGGCTCTGACGAAGGAGAGAGAAGGAGAGAGGGGGGTTTAAAACGTCAGCGCGTGTGGGAGCCCTGCTGCCAGTCTGCATGCACTGATATGTGCGACGCTCGAGGAGTTTGCGCTCCGGTCAGCCTCGCGCACTGGGATCCTAACCGTCACCAGCACATAAAAGCGCGGATAACGGAGATGATTCCCCTCACACAGCAGCACGAAACGGAGCAAAGTGTACGCAGATGGCAGCGAAGAAGTGTCCTGTCAGTTTCCACACACCTTTGGATGTGACGCGCTCCAAGTAGCGGGAGTTTACCGTGACAGACCGCAGGTGGGATTCCCATCAGATGAGAGCTCGGGCTTGACTTTTTGTTGGACATGGGACCGGGTCTCGGCTGTTTTGGATACGGTACCGGAGGAACCGCATCTTCTTGAACGGAGAGCTTTCGACAGCAGGACACCGACGAGATGCGCTCCGACCACGGCTTCATCCTGCTGCTCCTCAACGGGACAGCGTGCTTGGTGAGCGGCCAGGGGGGTGATTTGGGGTCTAAGGGGTGATGTTAAGTTTTGCGTTTATTGAACCGAACACGCCTCTGTCAACGGTTGAGTGGTGCACTTCAAGTAGCCGTCACCTGCGCGTCAAGGGGTGACCGTTAACGTTTTCCCGCCGTGCGCTCGCGCTCCACACCTGAGGGAGGGAGGTTAGGATGGACTCGCTCGAGCGCGTATTGACTGTTTCTTGAACGTCACGGTTCGCTTCGCGCGCAAGGGGTCCCATGCCTATTTTGTCTTTGAGTGTGTGGAGGAAAGAGAGGGGAAGAGGAGAGATCCAGTGAGAGAAATCAGAGAGATCCAGATTTTTCGAGAGGGCACCGTGACATTAGAGGCTCACCTGGTGCCCTAGGTAGATATGACAGGACTCAAAAAGAGAAGCTGAAACGAATATGATATTTCTAACAATTCTAAAAACTTTCTGTCAAAAATATTTTAACAGTAGCCTATTCACACGAGTAAGAGTACTGATAATAATTTCTACGGTCAAAGTGACATCTATTTTATACAACAGCTTTATTACAATTAATTAAAAAACACCAAAAGACCATAAGAAGTTAGTTGTCTATCAATAAGCGAATCACAGACTGAAAGCTGGCCTGGAATCGTGAGTGGAATGGAGCATCTGAGAGTCTGGGATCATTCCACTCCACAGGTTTTCCATTTTGTTGCTTCAAACGACCTTATCAAATAATAATAATAATTTAAAAAACCCTTGTAATAATAAAAACGTATTAAGATCAATAAAAACTTAACTAAGGAAGAGGGAAATAATCATATAGTTGCTGTTCACAGTGCAAGGAGAGTTAGAATCCCTGACCTTTCCTATTTTAAATAAACCCTAGCAAAATTTGCCATTTTGTGAAATTGTTTCTATTTCTAGAAATAAGATTTCTAGGTTTTATGTAAATTACAAACTATTCTTAGTTTTAAGGGAACAAAGGCAAATTATTTGTTGAAGGCATCACTTAAATTAAAAGTGTTTGATGTGTGAATGCAAGATTTCTAAAACAACATTTTACACATTCTTTGTCCCTACAGGAAAAGCAATTAAATAACAATAACAACTTTTATGAATAATATTACTATTAATATTCATGGCTCTCCTGCATGGCACTTTTGAGAATAAGACAGATGGTACTCTAACAATCCTATAGACCAGGTTTAAATGAAAAATCAAGAATATCTGTGGGCTGTCCTCAGTTCCAATTGTTGTCTTGGCACACTTTACAGAGCTTATCCTGACCTTGGTGTACCTATGAATGATGGGTAAAATATGCCAGGGTATCCATAGTTAAACTTTAGAGCAAAGGTTGTGTACGCCTGCCTGTTTTTCATGCACCTGCTGTGAGGGTGTTATAGCTTAACACCCGCAGTCTAAATTTAATCCCCCCCTAGCAGTCTCTGTGTTACAATTATCTGCTGTGTAGCTGGAATAATTCATGACTTCTTCTTTGACACGTTTTAATCCTCTTGTATTCTCCGGGGAAACAAAATGCTGTCATTAAAGCGGCAAAAAAAAGAGAAGCATGTCAAAATTAAAAATCTAAACAACAAACCAGCATTGCTTTATTTGCAGCGTAATTATGCCACATACTGGAACTTTCGATGGATGTTGCATTAGGACAAATCCAGCTTCCTGCTCTAAAGCCTTCCATTCGTCTACTAACATTTGTCCATTCGAAAGGGGGCGGACAACTAATAACCGTGACAAATCTAGATTAATTACAAAACACCTACTTGTAATTAACTGAGAAGGGGCTGCCAAAGAGAAGAAATTTAATAAGGTCGCATGTCCTTAAATCTCTAACCCAAGTTTGGATTTGAAGGAGAGCAGTCCTGAGAGAAATACACAGCTCATATACCAGGGCTCCACCAATCTTCCGGGCTGACAAATTTTAATAAAGAACAAACACAATCTTACAGAAATGTATCAGAATGGAAGTCATGTTTTTTTTTCTTGGTGATATGAAATAACACTGCCAAGAAAAGAAGCAGGCTGAAAAGAGCAGACTCATAAAATTACAGGTGAAGGTTATAAGGAATTTAATTAAAATACCAAACACGATCTGCTATGTGTGACTTGCAGTGCATACCTCTAGATATACAACATCAGGAAGACACTAATAATGCAATTATCCAATTTAGCCTACGGCATTAGGTAATTTATCTGCCACATTACTTAAAACTTGAGGGAGAGTCAGACGTGAGAAAATGGCTTACGCGTTCACACACCTCAATTGGGCATCATGGGTAATTCATTTGCTGTGTGACAGTGATAAATTACAGAGCAATCCATGAATGATCCCTTATTAAACACTATTATGCCATTATTATTAATAGACATGTAGAGCACATTAATAATCAACCTTAATTTTCATCAGCATTATTGAAACTAAAGGACCGGCTTTAATAAAGCCTTCAAGCTTTTGCCTAGTTAAACTCAGGAGCTTTCATTAAATCTACGGCCTGTGCCGTGTGCTGACTGAATTGAGCATCTAAGAAAATCCACTGATCAGCTGATACTTATTAGGTTAGAAACATCTAAAACCTGTCCGCATACACATTGCATGGTTATAGGAGCGAATCCACTAAATTATCATCTTGTGTGTGTGTACTGAATACAAAAGTCACTGTTTAAAAAACACAGCAATGTCTTAAAATCACCAGTAAAAGAAGTTCTAAAAATAGAAATGTGAATTATTGATTCATCCATGCATATGCTTAACATAATTTTACATTAAGTAAATAGCAAGTATGTATGTATGGTAAAAAGAAAAATATCGTGAATAAAGTAAAGATCTGTTTTTATTATAATAAAAAATGCCACTGTAAAGCTGATTTGTTTCTAGGCTGAATTTAAATATAGAATGAGGTTGTCATTTTTATTAGGAACCCAATTCTGTGTGTAAATTTTGCTTATTTTGCTTCAGTGTGAACGTACACTGAACAGATAAATTTTGCACATCTGTTAATGCACTAAAATATGACAAATTATAATACAAAACAATGTAAACTAATGCAGAAAAATATCAAATAATTTAAAAATGCATGCACAATATTGCAGCCAATTAATTCCTGCTCTTTTAATACTCACAGAATCCATGGTCATCCTTTGCACCCTCGTTCTCTCATGATTGTAATGATTTAAGTGATTTCTCCACAGAACAATGTCATGCAGTCAAGAGCTTATTGCAGGCAATTACCGTGTTAAACGTGTTTATGCTGATGATATTGGCCCAGCATCATTCTCATTATGAGCTCATTAAATTAATACAGTTACAAGATGTAATTTTTCAGAGCAGGCAGTCCACAAAATAAACTACACACTGACATTAAAACCAGACAACTCCGGTCCATCTGTCTGGGCGTGTGCAGTAAGCTTTGGTTATGGGATACACAGAAATGCCCAATATTGATGAAAGTTGATTGTGGCTCATTTAATTTAGAGGGACATTTCTGATTGGTTAATCATAATTCTTCTGCTAAATCATGAAAAAGGCAAGACATGATAAACAGCTTTAAAAAAATCTGTTTGCGTGCCATAAAAGGTCAAATATTCTCTGACTGACCTGTCCAATGACTCGTCTCTTTTGTCCCTCACGGTCTGCTGCCTTGTCTGGTCAGATTTACTGTAAACTCTCCCCTAGATTGACTCACAGTTCATCTCCAGACAGTAAGAGGGCATGTTAGTCACTCAGACAAACAAGACAAAGAAAGCACATTACTACAGGGCTCTGTGAGATACACATTTTAAACCCTGCTGGCTACCTGTGTGGCATGTGTTAAGCACTGATGATTTAATGCATTAGCACAGACTGACTGACCCCTGGTGGAGCTCATGTACTGTAGGTTTCCCATCTGTCCCAGAAAAAGGGGTTCATTGACATGGCAAGATTGCTCCATCGAAGATAAGCTAGAGAAAAGCACAGGACAACTGAAATAGCACAGCTTCTATGCATAGACTATTAAGCCGTACTGTCAACATCCAATTATATCTCAGTTAAATGCCATTATATAAATATTGAAGCACTGCTTAATTGACACTAACTCTATGGCAGCGAGCGTGCTCACATTACACTGAGCATAAAAGGCAAGATTTGGATTTTGCAGTGGTCTCTCTTTATCACAATTATAAGGCTATGACATGAAGGCCAGGAGCTCACAACACAGACAATGCACTGCATGTGCTCTTGGGTTACTGTGGTGGCTATATATAAAAAAGCCTCAGTACTCAAGGGGGCGACAGAGTTACCTTTGTCATTTCATGTCTGTGACATAAAACCAGATGTGTTGTTGTTCAGGCAGGCAGTTATATCATGACAGTAGGTTACCTGGCTGTTAAGGGTAAAGCCTGATTTACGTCCATCGCAACAACACTGAGAATACAACATGTACTTTGCATATGAACTGTATTGTTTTGAAATGCAGTGATACCTGAAAATGTCTGTTCCTGTACTCAGATATGTTTCTGTCCCTTAAAAAAGCTAGCATTTAAAATATGAATATCATTGTCAAAAAAACCACACAGTCACCACAGTTTACAATTTCACCATGAAGGAAATGTTTTCTCATTGCTAAACATGACCAAAAAGAAATAACACATGTATGACAGGTAGAGAAAGTGAATTTGAAGTGTCTGAGCATGAACAGGTATTCATAATTTCAGTAACACTAATGTTCTTCACATTAACATCGTTTTTTGCTTTACAAATTAACTGTAATTATATGAATCATATTAATCATCAATAAATAATTTTACAGTATTTGTTAATTTGATTTAAATTTTTTATTATATATTATACTTATTGCTTAGAGTTAATGTTAGATCAAAATTCTTCACTAGGTTTATTGTACAGAAATGTAAAATACAGCTTACATGAACAAAATTAGCATTTATCCAAGGTTAATAAATGCTGTAAATGCTTTGTGTGATCAACTACCAGACCCTGACACTGTTTATAAAGATGTGTCAAGTCTGTTTTTTTACACATTATGGAAAATAATTATATTTTTCACTCTTCTCCGTTTTTTAACGGTATTGCTGATTTACGCATCAAGGTTTACCTCCAGTGTGGATTTTAATCAATACACAAAGCAATCAGTTTTCATCTGAAAGAAATGAACTGCTGGACCAATAATGAACTTGGAAAGCAGGACAGGTTTGTTTGTGTCTGAGGAGGTTCTGCACTTCAAATAGTTTCCCCAAGCAGAAACAGAGAGGGGCAAAGATGAGTTTGTTCATGGATGCAGTGCTTCATCCCGTTTATTCGAAGCATGGACATCTGTCACCATCTGTGAGAGCAGACAGATGGTTATTGTACTAGCAGAGCATTGCAGTGACCTCATCAGGGTGTGACAAAGGCATCTGCTGACATCATTAGGGTGTGACATAGGCTTCTGTTGGCGAATCCTTCAAGGCTGAATGAAAACGGTTATACATCCTGCTTTTTTTATTGTTCCTCCATGGTGTCCACTTCAATTATGATGCTTGAAACCTAAAATCCTTGATTACTAAGTGAGCTGTCAATTCAAGCATTAGCTGTGAGGCTGCTAAGAAAGATCGTTTGGATATATTAAGATTATGGGGCTTTTAAAGGCTGATGTGTATAATGCAATGTATACTGGTGGCTGAATTAATTAAAAAGCTTAAAAATATGGAAGAAGGCTTTTAAATAGAAACTGTAATTTAGAAAAAAAGTTTAAATTCAGCCTTGATTTTTACTATTAGATGTGAAAACACGGTCTCATTCTGACCTAGAAAAGAGGATAAAGTGGTTAATGCTCTTCAGGCTTTCCTGAATGATATAAGCGTTGTTGTAACAAGACTAAAATGATCATGTTCACCACACTTTTCTTTTGAAATGGTATCACTCTGAGAGTCATCCCTTAATACCAGACATGACTTTTCTTACTAGAGAATTTATCAAAGGAGTCAGTTCAACAATTTCTATTCCCCACCCTTCTCTTTCTCCGGCTCTCTGTGTCTCTCTCTCCTTCTCTGATTCTCAGTGCGTTCCATGAATGATCCTAACAAGTGCAAATGGGGTCAAATAGATGAGATCTAAACTGCCTGTTAGAGCCCGTCCTATAGTGCTATGGAGAATCCCATTACTCTGGGCATCAGCTGTGCTCTCAGCCGTGGAGGAAGGGAGAGAGAACAGATGTATTTTTGGATGGTGTTTGTGTCGATGACATAGAATCAAACCTCTCCCATTAGACTGTCTTGCACCACACATCGCTTTGTTGGATCTTACTGTCACCCTTTATCACCCAGCCTTCACCCTACTTCACTCACAGGGCCATCTATAAAACCCATAGGGCCATCCATAGATGTTTATGAGGACAATGAGCAGTGCTTCTCAACTGACTTTGCCTCAGGAATCAGATGGAATAAGCCGAACAATGTGCAACATTCAAATTAAGTTTGATTATTTTCATACTCTCAGCAGACAATAATTAAATAGCACAAAATATTATGTGGTCTGATTTATCTCAGACCTCTCAAGTGATTTTAGACAAAATTTTCTTTTTTTAAATGTTTTTTTCTGTTTTTCAAGGATGAAAAATAACCTGTTTGACTTTAATTTCACAAGAAGGTTTATTAATTAACATTACTGTAATTGTAATTAAAATTACATGAACTAAAAAATGAACAATGCTTTTGCATTTTGCAGTATTTTAATGTTTGTTAACATTAGTTAATGCACTGTTAGCTAACATTATCTAACAATGAATTATTGTATTTTTATTTTATTTGATTACTTCTAGTATTATTTATTAAAAGAAAAAGTATTGACACCAAACTTTAACAGGATGTTCTTTTTTATTTTTTTTTTTATTTCTAGTTTTGTGGTTACAAAAACAACCCTTTAGCACTGTTTTGTTGTTCACAACCACATCAAAAAATGTTGCAACCTCCTACAGCCCCCTGTAATCAAAGAGACAAACAATTATAGCTCTGCTAACACAAACTATTTATCTCAGCACACCTCGCTCTTCCCGGCTCATCTATACCTGCCTCACCTATCACAGACCAGATTGTGCTGATTTGCACCCATACGCACGTTCACTCTGTCAATACGGCATAATGCAAAAATTTGATAGCCAATTCAGGCACCACCAACTCGCTGTGAATACTCAATCAGCCTCCGGTCCACAGGCAGCGCTGAACTGAACCCATCCGAATCATTTCGGATCATCACTGGGACGGCCCATGATAAAGAGACAAAAGTGAGGAGGAGGAAGAGAGATGTTTGTCCAGTAGCCGAGGCTGAGGTCGTGGGAGGGCGCAAGGTTCTGCTTATTGGGCTCTTGTGACCCCATTGAAGCTGGCATAAATTATTCATTAAGAGTCAAACGGCTTGTTTCTTGTGAAATTACCTTTCTCTCCCCTTTGTGTTCTCTCCCTCCCTTGCGCCTCTTGTCTTGGTGTGGAATAATTAGTTCTAAGGGCAGAGCCGTTTGCAGATTTTAATCATGTAACAGAAGGAGAAATCTCCCAGCGTGAGCGGATGAGGTCTGTTGCAGAGAGTGAGAGAAATAAATGTGTCGGCGAACACTCAGGAATCTGAGTGGGATCTGGGGCCTTTAATTAAAAATTGATGTCATATTAGAGATGGAGATTTCAATCCAACAGCCCGAGGAAACACAGGAGCGCACGGCTCTTATTGAGAGACAGCGAGAGAGAGAGAGAGAGATGGAGAGAGAGAGAGAGAGAGGTAGTTTTCATTGCACCCTGTCTGCTTCCCGTCCTCTCCCTCAATTATATGGAGTGATTTAGAAAATGAAAATCTCATCTCATACATATTGTTTTCTGCATAATATTCAAACTTAATTTGACACTTAGGTTAACAGCGCAGTGTGTTTCCACTGGGACATAGTGTGTGTGTGTGTTTGTCGGTGCGCAGCACCTTGACACTCTGATGCTCAGAGGAGGTTATCATCTGAATCATAGCACCAAATTAAAGACATATTGTCAGATTTATTGACATACACTTGTCAGTTACCTTGATTCCTTTTCTACCTTCCTCTTTGGAGATTTGTATAGAGCATGAGTCTCCCTTGCCAATATCCTTCTTTCTAGGATTCAAATGCAGTGGACGGTGTTACTTTTTCTGGTTGACAGTAGTCCTTAAAGGGGAGGTTTACTGCTATTTTATGCATACATATTTGCACTGTTAAAGAGATTCTCAAGGCCAAAGTCTTAAAAAAAAGTAGTTGGACGTATGATGGAGTTTTCCTCAGTGTTTATATTTATTTTGGAAATGACATCATGAAGGGCGGAGTTCCTTATATGAACACTTACAGTATATGAAGCCCCGTTTACACTAGTGAGTTTTCATTTCTCTCAGATCCTCGTTTACATCTGTTTACACTACACAACCTTAAAACACATGTAATATGACCATTCATGCACATACAACCATCGATTTTAAGAGGAAGATTCCCTATTATTTAAATTGCAGACGCATTTGCGTGGTTGAAACGATAGAATGGGGAATCTACCAACACATATCTATGGGTACAACAACGAGCATGATGTTATTGTTTACACGGTCGTCAAGGATACACTGAGCATCCACTCCATCATTTTCCAAAGTCTCAGTGTTGCTCCATTTACACTGAAATGCAAACTAAAACAGAGTCTGCAGTATTTTCAAAAGTCTCAGTTTTCGACCTTGAAAATGCTGGATTAGTGTAAAAAATAGATGTTACCGTGGAAGAAGTTTCATTGTTTTAAAATGAAAACATGGCCTCAGAAGAGCGCAACCAGGGCACTCACATCAGTGTGCTTCATTCCTTAATTCATTACCCATAGTATATTTACATCAATTAAGTTTTTGCCCTTGTTTATTTTATGTCAATTTCACAGCTTGTAGACAATTGCTACGTAAAAGCTGGATGTGCTCCTGACTCTTAAGCTCCGCCCATGGCACACCTCCAGGATCCCAGCTTTTTCAGAGAGAAGTGTAAAGCTGTATCTATTTTTCATAAATCTGATAAAACTACAAATCTTGGGAGATATAAAGGATGCAATACTATTACATATGGTGGCATTACATCCTTTATCTCTCCAAACAGCCTTTAGTCATAGGTACTTACGATTATCATGTAATTGATAGAACGTTTTATGTCTGCTTTATAAGTTTTGCGCATAGTTGCATTCACATCCAGAAAAACAAAAATCACATTTCCACAAATGTCGCAGTTTCCACAGAGAATTACTGGATGATTCAATTAAAAATGCAGGGTGAGCCTATAGATTTTCTTTTGGTTTGGGAAAAGAAAGCTATGGAATTACTGGTCAGTATTATTCTTCACAAGCACTGGTTAAAGGCTATTTGGAGAAAAATAATATGTTCTGGTATATTGTGCTCTGTAAGACCAGAGGCATTTCCACTGTAAACCTGAATTCCAAGCTGCCCTCTGATAAATATTATATAACAAAAGCTACAAAGCTACTCTTTTATAGGAAATCAGAGCAAACTGCCATGTTCTTAGTTTCAGAATGAACATTTCAGTAGACACAGTTCTCTTCCCTTCAGGAAGGCTTACAATAATTGCAGTGCCCTGTTTCTTTAAACGACTAGGCAAAAACATGTACCTCTTTCTCCAGTGCTATCAGTCTGAAATTCCTTAATAGTGTATCTGTCTGTTCTACCACTGCCAGGGGAGATGTGATTCAAAGGGCCAGAGTCAGCTACACACTCTCACACACTCGTTATGGAATATTTCAGCCCTCTGAGGCCATAAGGTTGCTGTTTTAAAAGGTTACCCACAGCAGACTCCAATCCTAACTCTGATAGAAGCTTAATTTAAATCCATATTGAAAAATTCACTTAAAAGACGACAACTTATTATATGCTGGGGGTTTTTCCTCCTCGAACAATCATTTTTCATAACAATATGAAAATAGGCACACATTTAATTAAAAATCCTGCTTTCAGTTTCAGTGTTTCACAATAAAAATAAAAAAAAAAACCTGCATGCAGTTAGACCCTAAAGCGTTCTTATTATTAATATTGGGGGAAATGAAAAAGACTGTGCATATATTTTGTCTAGAATGTAATCATATATTTGAGCACAGCATTAACCAGAACCTTAAAGTTAGGGCTGCTGTTTTCACATCTTTACACATACGTTTTTCATTCATGACACCTATGACATATATTCAATTAGAAAGCTATAGTAAACCCCATTACTCAACTGTAAAGCGATTATGAAAGGCGTAATCCAATCTTTTTAGACAAGAGCCCAAGGAATACAGATCCTCATGGCACTGAGAACAGCCACAGATTCTCTTACGGATAAACCAGCAGAATCAGTGATACAGTATATTCCCAGATGCAGTCGTTTGAGCTCTGCTGAGTAAAATGGTGCTGTCGTCTCTTTAATTGGCCTCTGTAGAGCACTGTGGCTGTCCCTTTAAGAGACTCAGGTAGAATGTTGTGCCAGTCTGTTTTTAATTGGCTGGGGTGAAACTGTGTACCTGTCTCTTTAAATGCCTGTTTATTGCCTCTGGAGCTGACAGGCCCATACCGGTCATCTCCCTACTCTTCTCTAAACTGCCTGCATTGTTGTCTTTCTCTCAGCTCCCACTCTCTCTTCTACACTTGTCTGTCTCGTTCTGGCTTTGAATGTTGTCTGCCTGGTCTCCAGATGCCTTCTTCATTATCGGGGAAGCTGTACCTCCAGCTCATCCCACCTTCTTTCCACTTTTCCGCTCCCTCTGGCTATGTTCGGAAGCTACATACTGTCTTTGCAGTATGTGTACAATATACAAATTTTCTGATGTGCAAACTATACAGTACAAAACTAGAGTAGACTTTTTGCAGTTGCATTACTTTATTGTTTTATTTTATTTATTTTTTTTCATATTTTTTTTTCAGTTTAAGCCAACTGGCTCAGTTTTTTTTATTAATCATATAGTGTGTACCATAAAAGCCCCATAAAATTGCTTGACGTGTGCAGTTCTATTTTCAGTTTTTTACTGTCCCATTTGAGGTGGGACTTATCCAATCACTCCGTTACGGTAGTTTATGGCTAGGTAGATTTTCTGTGTAGCACATGGATGACTTCAAGTTAACAAATGTAGATAAACAGCCACAAAACTAACAGAAAGTTATGTCACAGCAGTCCTGTAGCTCAAACAGTAGAGCATGACATAAAAAAGGCAGATAAAGAATTTGTGCTCTGCATGTAGCCCATCCAAGTGCACACACACAGCAATGAGAAGAAGTGAACAACGCGCACACACACACCGTGAACACTTCGAGCAGTGGGCAGCCATAGCTGTGGCGCCCTGGGAGCAGTGTTGGGGGAATGGTGCCTTGCTCAAGGGTCTCACCTCAGTCATGGTATTGAAGGTAGAGAGAGCGCTGGTTATTCACTAACCCTACCCACAATAACCCAGCAACCTTTGGGATACAATTCCACCTCCCTATCCATTAGGCCATGACTGCCCCTAGGCCACCACTGTTTGTCACTATGGATAAAGTTTTCTGCCTTAATGCATAAATGAAAAAATTTAAATTATTTGCGGAGTCTGATCTTTTCCTTCATTTTGATGTTACACACGTCCTGCACTGCTGGCCTATGTCTTTGGATTTGTTCTGTGTAACAAGATTCCAAGGTGTTACCTGTCCTGATCTCTGCACTTGTCAACATCATAGCAGATCTTTTAAAATCGCAAAGCCCACGTGGGCTCACCTCCAAAGAGGCTCTTACATTTAGTCGCTATTTCTCTTTCTTCCCGTCCATGCCTCCTTATGCAACCTTTAGCTATATGACTCAGTTGCTAAGTTCCTTCTCTGATTCTTCTGCTCAGCTATTTGCCATCTGCTGCCTGAAGCAGTGCTCTTGTCCTTTTTTGTTTTATCACCCTGCTAATCATCCATTAGGTCTCCTTAAACACACAGTCTGGCCAGATGCTTACATTGCTAACGCACAAAAGAAACACATGATGTAGTTACGGAATGTACCAGCAGAGGCTAATTGAACCATGATGACCAGCCAAACGCTGACCCCTTGATAAACATACACAGTTTCATTCACTCGCTCAAAGTCAGTATCATTCATGCATTATAATCTTTTATCTTATGTACCACTGCAAATTCTGAACGTTTATTCAGCACTCTAGCTATACACTATTACCGCAAAGTATTGGGACACCTAGCCATGCAGTCTACATTAATGATTGTTTGTCATGGAAAATGGGTCTTTGTGCAGAGTTGTCACTTCATGAAATTTCATCCATGCTAGATATTCCATAGTCGACTGTAAGTGGGACTGTTGGAAAATATAAGTATTCACGAATCTGAAAATCATATACAGTCACAAAGTGGTCACTGAGCGTCGAAGTGCATGATGTGTTAAAGTTCCCAACATTTTGTTGATTCCGAAGTTGAGTTCCAAAGATTCATTGGCATTAATATAAATATGTAAACAGTAGGAGCTTCATGCAAGCCTCACATCACTAAGTACAATGCCAAGAGACACATGGAGTGGTGTAAAGCATACCAGCACTGGACTCTGGAGCTGTGGAAAACAGTTCTTAGGGATGATGAATCATATTTCTCTGTTTAGCGGTCTGACAGGTGAGCCTGGGTTTGGCAGATGGTGGAGGAGGCATAATGGTTTAGGGTTGTTTTTGGGTTAGATCTCTTACTTCCAGTGAAGGGAAATCTTCAGCATACCAAGACAATTTTGGCAATGCTATCCTTCCAACAATGTAGGAATAGTTTAGGGAAGGGCCTTTTTTTATTCCAGCATGACTATGGTATAGCCCATAAAGTAAGGTCCATAAAGACCTGACTGGATGAGTTTGGTAGTGAAGAATCTGACTAGGTCACGCAGAATTCTAACCACTACCCCAACAAATGTCTTTGAGGTGAACTAGAATGTAGTTTGTTTTCTTGTCCAACTTCAGTGCCTGACTTCACTAAATGCTCTACTTGATGAATAGATAAAATTGGTCAAAACTGCCCCAACTGTTGTAGTTGGGGGGAACAACTATTTACAACTACAGATGTAAAAATTATTTATTTTTTTGTTGTAATGACGAAAAAAAAAAGTTTCAGAGACAGTGCATAAACATGAATAACACAACTTGAGGTCAAATATATTTTTTAAAGTGAGAAAATGTTGGACTGGTGCCCAGTGGCCTTAAAGCAGCACAACAAGCAGGGACAGGGTTTATCTGGGTTTGTGACATACTGTAACTAACCCGGGAAGTAGCTTGTTGTATCGTATGAGCCGTTTTTGTATGCATTAAATTGATACTATTTTAAAGAAAAATTCTCTATTTGCATTGAACTTTTAGCATCGCAACTCTGCAGATCTGATTTTACAAAGTGCGACATTTTTGTTGACCCTGTGACAACACTGTGATCAATCAGATTTGAAGAACTAGTTTAGTTTTTGTGATGTTTAGGCTTACAATCAGTGTTTGGTGCTTGTGCATCAGTGTCATCTATCATTTCCTATGATATTAGGCATTACTCATAGGTATGGGTAGGTTAAGGTGTGGCGAAATTGTCAAGACTATATTTTTTAATTAAAATCTTGTTTCAGGGTCAACAAAATATGTTGACCTAGGGACACAGCGAACTTAACAAAATCAGGACGTTCATTGTTTATGCTCAAACAGCAACATTACACAATAACTAAAAAAGTTAGGGTTATGAAATAACAATCAGGGACATGCGTGCCATTTTTACAGGACACATCCTTGCCAGTATTTCTGAAGGTAAAGATTGACAAGTAACGTGTACATAATCAAGCAGTAGTGGCACGTGAGAAGGTTGGATATATGGAGAGAGGTCAAAGTGATGCAAATATGTGCTCGTTAAGTGTGTTCGTTCATTCATTCATTCAACTTTTGCTCATTCAAGCATTGCTGTGCAGACCAATTGTTGTATGACATCAGATTACAGCGAGCGCGAATCGAAAGCATAAGGAGCCATCTGCTCTGCTCTCAATAGCTCTCGCGAATGTCATACAATGATTGATCTGATATTTTAGGCAATACAGAAAACCTGGCAAGGACATGTCCCATAGAAATGGCCCATATTGTCTCCCATTAAAGCCCCTGTTGATGTAATTGTTCGATGTTCCAATAATTTTGTCCACATAGTGCCTCTTATGCCTTGTCATACATCATATTTTACTGAGGAAAGATTGCATGTGTGATAATACTTTCAAAAACTATGGCCAATTTGGAGTCTACTAATAGAATAAACACATCCAGCAGTAAGACAGCACACTACAACAAACTATAAAGCCATTCGGTGAGCAACACTAATAAATTCACAGCGAATGCCCCATTACACAGTCTGTAACAGCCTTCTCATTCTGATTGCTGTCTCTAGGCCTATACACTTTTAAAACTATTTATGTTTTATTCCTTGAGTGTGTGCGCAGTGACTGTTTCTTCCCAGTGGCCTTAATCAATTAGTTTTGTATTTCACATTTCTATTTTCTGTCTTTCTACCATATATAAATCATAGCAATAAACAAAAACAAAATGGAAAATACACCAAAGCTAAATGTGTTATACCACTAAAACTGTTGCTCACTCTGGCATCATTTACAGATCTAAATGTACAGTGTACCTTTTTTTGTTGATGCACATTCACTAAGCATCAGTTTAACTGCTCTCTATTCCTGGCATCAGTGTTCATTATATGTTAACATTTATTTCAGTGTTTGTGCATTTAGTCCTTGTGCGTACAGTAGAGGTTATGAGATCTTAGGAAACAAGTTCAAAGCATGTATCATCGCCATATACTCATTAAAGTTGAAATTTACTTGCAATCCCATAAACAAGTCACTGGCGCGTAAAGAACTCATACAAATTAATACTCTATGAATAAATGAGATTAACTGCGCTCAGCCCAGTGTGCTTTTACCACACATTGTTATATTAAAGAGAATCTCTCTTCCCTAATTGAGCCTCACCGCACAGCTATTTTTCTTCCTTATTGTCTTGTCTTTCCCAACCTCTGTTTATCACATCTAGCCTTTTCTTCTTTCTCAACCCACCATAATCCACATGAAAGTTGAGTGTAGGATTAGAGAGCTGGACAGTCTAGACAGCGTTACACTTCCAGCCCTGCCTATGCGACCAACGCCTCCAGCTGCGTTCTTCCTTTCCCATGAGTGTGTCTGGCAAATAAACAGTGGTGGAAAGAGCACTTAATATTTGTACTTAATAACAACTACTATTAAGATGCTGAAATAATTCTCAATTACAAGTAAAAGAACTGGTGTCAAAACAGTACTCATGTAAAAATACAAATTACTCTTCTCAAAAAGTAGGTTTTCATAAGTAAAGCTCTAAAAACCCTTCTGACTCATGTTTTAGTGCACGGTTAGATAGCAGTGGTTAAGAACTTGTAACATCTGACATCACCCCTTACTTCTGGGTCCTAACGCTCTGCCAGACACTAAAAAAACACTAAACTGTGCTAATATATACATCCAAAATGTCATATAATACTGTAAAAATTATCTTTATACTGAAATACCAGATAGTCAAACAGCAATTCAGACAGCAACGTTTTTTTGTTTGTTCGCTTTTTCCAGTGTATTGACTTGCACGGTTTAACTGTTCATCACAAGAATAACAAATGTGCATTAATGTGCACTAAAAAAATGATGATTATGATTACATAACAAGCTTTTTCAGTATCACTGAAAAAACTCCTTCATAATGTATACTGCCATATAGGTGATTTAATATATCAAAATTTGTTGTGAATGATGTTTTTTTAAAGGCAATCATTAGTACAAGGTTGGAGTAGGTTAAGTCGTTTGAAAAGACATGTTTGCTTATATGATGATAGAGAAACCATTTCTATTTTAAAAGCAGAGATATGGCGGACAAGTTCATTTCTGTGTCTTATCCCTATTTGGATTTCACCAGCCATTTTCTGCCATTACAGGAATGTGTTCTCGTGTTACAATAAATATGCGGAATACCTGCAATCCCGTGTGGACATTCAGACTGTGTAATTTCCAGGAAGTGTATATATCCACGGATCGCAACATAGTGCACGTTGACTTAAAGCAGCAATGTGTAACTTTTTCTCGAAATTTGCTAAATGTATACGTTGAGCGCGTACATCATGAATTGTGCCTTCAAGCCTTATCTTGTTTTATCCTGAATTTCTACGTTACACTTATAATAAGTGCTTATGTTCGAACTATTGAACCTGTTCAGCCTGTCACCGCTGCGGAGTAACACAGACATAAACATGGAGAAGTAGCTTCGGTTAGAATGTCCTTCGTCAGCTTTCCCTAGTTTAGAGATCACTGCTTTTATTGGTCCGTTTACGATTGGATATCTTTATTGGCTACTGAAATTAATGAATATCAATTAAAAATGCGGGTTAACTCGGTAACGTACTATGATTTAAAAGTAACAAAGTAGGTTATTTTGCTACATTTGTACTTAAGTACAAGTAAAAACGCAGGTTTAAAAATATACTCAAAAAAGTACAAGTATGCGAAAAACTACTTAATTACAGTAATGTGAGTGGTTGTAATGCGTTACCTCCTCCACTTCAAAAAACCTATTGTGTTATTCCACCCACAGTGTTAAGCATGGCTGGGCTGCCTTGCACCGTTTACTTTAAGTGGTATAAGGAAGCGAATGAAGTCAATACCACGTCAAGTCTGCAGGGAGAGGAAATGGTTGATTTAGTTACAGATCTTATTAATGAAAGGCAGAGGAACATCTCTGTCAAGAGGTGCAGAAAATTACAGTGATATTGGATGAATCATGTCCTTAATTTCACATGAAGGGCAAAGAAGTTATAAAATTCAATTCATCTTATTCAGACATATTATTCTTCCTTATTGTTATTTGATACATAGTGTGGATTATAACATCCCTTCAACTCCATACAGTCTGCTCCTTGTTCTTTATTCACAGGTGAAAATGTGTCAACGAAACCTTGAAATGAAGTTCCCTTGACCAAAAATGATCAAGGAAGTCTCTTTTTTAGACCCGTTTTAATACATTAATTCATTACAACAGTTGCACCACTTTTTAGTGCAGCATTAAACATCTACAAAAAACAAGAATGAGCTTTTTGTTTTCTTTTTTTTGCATTTAATTCTTGTGTAGTAATCTAGTCTTCTAAACTTGGCATTGTGTACTCAAAATACGAAGTGATAATAAGTAATTAATTGTTCCTATTATACTTGACGTCACATTTCTCAAATATTTCTGTCTTGTTCAACTTTCCACTTGCTCTTGATGAGGTCAAGGCTTGTAAGCTTGTTGGAAAAAACTGGCCACAGATCAATATGCGAAGTCAACCATTTCCCAACATATGGAGAGTAAAGGAGAGACACAGAGAAAGAGAGAGACAGATGAAGACTGAAATTGAGATCAGGTTATAGGAACAGGGGGTAATGGTGCGGCTGGTCGTCCTCACCCCTCCTCTCTTGAACCCCCCTCACATTCATCCTCTCCTGTGAGAAGAAAAAAAAGAGAACGAAAATGAGAGTGAAGTCTGAATAGATTAAAATCAATATGTCTATCTGCTTTTTTATTATTGTTCATTATTAATCTGGGGCCAAGATGCTTCTCCAGGGAGATTTGGGTGAAATGGGATTTACTTGCAGGGCCTCCTGTGTGCTGTTTCTGAAGGGGTTTTCAGCAGAAAAAGGGAAAATAGCATTGAAAAAAAAAGATGCATAGACATGAAGAACTGGGGCCTGATTGATTGATTAATTGCTCTTACAGGACATTATGAAATTACTTCTGCCTTCTGGAAGAAAGTGACAACACGTAAGTGATCAGAATAGTGTATCCAGACTGGAGTGTTTACTCCTCAGAGAAAGACAGGATGAAGAACAAAGCTTTTAGTTGGTGAAAACAACATTGCATCATTCAGCACAGGGACACAGCAAAGAGCGTGCCTGTGTGTGTGTGTGTGTGTGTGCGTGCCATTTATAAGCAGTTATTTTTAACCCAATATAGAATTAGATATAAAAAGAGATTAGTGTTTTTAAGAAATTCTTACGAACAAATCTGAGATTAACTGGAAGCTGTAAACTAGGCTGCAATATAGACAATATAGACACAAATGACAAAGCTATCCACAATCAATGCAGTAAAACCCTTGATTTAACATGGGATAATGGACAGTCAACTGGTCATTAAAAGAAATTAAAATAAAAATATAAATTACAAAATTAAATTGAATTAAATTTAAAAAATTAAATACATTAAATAAATCTATATATAAAAATTAGCTACAGCAATGACTACAACAGCAATATATGATATCATTTATGCTGTTTAGTGGTTTTTATACAAACATTTAATTCAATGTAGTATAATATAGCCTATATATAGTAAAAAATGTCTCTTTCAGAGATTTTTTGTCAAATCTTGCATTAAACATAAAGCCCATACTAATCGTAGCCAAAAGTATGTGCACTGAATAGAAAGGCTCGGCAAGACAGGTATTTCTAAGCAGAATAATGCAATTTAATACAGTATTTATACCCCCAATTAGCTAGTATGACATTCATGCAGGACCTGCTCTGCATCGCTGCTGAGCAGATTAGCAGATCTGCAACGGAGCTAATGTAGAATTATTCAGTCTGTAGAGGTGTTACACGCTCGTCAAGGCCAGTTATTAATCCACAAGTTCTTTTGTAGAGGCACAAAGAACTCAGACCAAGATCCAAGTAAAGTGACTGAGAGCTGGGGGAAAAACCAGCACGACTACAGAAGACTGAATTAGCCAGAGCGTGTTGCGCTAATCCGTACTGTATAAAATGGAGTCTGTCTTATCAAGATTGGAGATAGGCACTTAGAGTAAAGTAAAATGAGTATCAGGCATGATTAAGCTGGAATAAGCCTGCATAAGATGAGATGAGATGGGCGTGAAGCATCAGAGTGGGCTGAAGGATCAGGGTTGAGACAGGGCAGCATGCATTATGGAGGAGAGAGATCCTTAAGCTTAGTGGATCAGGCCTGCCCTGACAGCGAGAACAGACTCATATACACACACACACAGCATACACTTACACACTGTATGAATATACATGCTTATATAGTCTGGCATGGATCTCTCTTACACACACACACAAAGATAGGCAGAATCCTCAAACACTGACTATGACTGCATACATTTACTCAGAGGGTGGACTGGCATATATTCTGGATGGAATAGTAAGTTCACAATGCTGAGAAATAAAGTCGGGTTTCAAATAAGGTCTCTTAAGGCTCTACCTTATTCCCTTCTTTCTTTCTTGCCATGCTTTTCCTTTTCATGCTTTACATTTAAAGACCACCATCATACAATCTTCCATATGAAGGGGGGGAATCACACAATCCTTTAAAACTTATTTAATATCTCAGTCGTTTTAGTAGACGACAAGAATAAATGGGGAGACATAATGTTAATTAAATTTAAGTCCTTAAAAAAAACCACACACTAGTGATTTCTCTAGGGATCTCAACAATAGCCCCTTTCACACAGTAATGCCAGTAAAATGCTGTAAAATTACTGGAATGGCTTTACTGGTAAATACAAAAATGCGCTGTTCACACAGGCAACAGTGTTTAATCATTTTACAAGTAGGCTAAATTCACAAATCAGTTGCCGTGGTTTTGTAAAACATGATCCTGCATCAACATTACTGTCCAAAAATATAGACTTATATATATATAAAACGGCTGTACTTGGTGAAATCACATTCTCCGTTTTGGTCTATGTTTTAATTTCTTTTTTGTCAAATGTTTACAATCATTAAACTGCTTTTAGCCCAGAGACATCGTATAGATTCAAACCAAATACACAGTGTTGTAAATGTGTTATCTTTGTCACAATGTTTTGCAACATGCTCATACCGGTAATCTTAGTTCTGTTTACACAGAGCACATTTTCAGTCATTTACTGGTATTGTTACAACTTCTCATACCGGCAAATGGCCAGTAATTTTTGAAAATGTTCTGTTCACACATAACCTGTAACAGTGATTCTATGGTAATTTGTGAATAAAGGCTGCATTTATTTTCACCCATGTCCTAGGAATATTTTATACCTCTCCTAAGCAATGGATGAATGTATGATCAGTGATTTTTTTTTGTAGTTACATTATGGTTGGTAAATCAATACAAAACTAGAAATCTAATTAACCAACTAACAAGCAAAATCATTATTTAGAACTACTTATTTTTACTCAAATGAGAATAATCGATTCGCTAAAAAGAAGAATTTTACATAGCAGTACACAAAAGTTTCTTCCATGTCCTCTCATTCTAATTCTACTTCTATAAAACAGTACAATGCAGAATTCAAAATAGAGGTAAACACTTGTCAATAATGAATATGCAAAATTACTTTTTTTTTTTCTGGGACCTTTGCAGTATGATCTAGTGCAGGCGTCATCAAATCTCACCCTGGAGGTCCAATGCACTGCAGAGTTTAGCTCCAACCCTGATAAAAACTCACTGAGTTTGATTAGGGTTAGATCCAAACTCTGCAGTGCACTGGACCTCCAGGGTAAGACTTGATGATGCCTGATCTAGTGGAACCATAAACTACACTTTTTTAACTTGTAATTTATGCTATGTAAAACATAAATGCTAATTTATTTGTCAATTGGCATTTTTTTATTGTGTAAACAAACTTAGTTTGCTAAAATAAATGAAACAATTCATACATATATAAAACAGGCTAACTAAAGCTGTCCTCTCTTTAAACCTACCTCAGGATCAAAGAAACTTGGCACTCCAGAGGCAAGTCTCAGTTATATGTTTATGCCCTGGAACAGATGGAGGTGAAGACAAGAGGTCACATGACTATAGGTAGTGTGAGATGGCATCAGTTGACTTGGACACCATTGAAAGTGGGAATTCATTTTCTTGGTTGTGGTCAATTCGCAAGGTCTCTGCAATCCATAAACCTGGAAGTGATTTCCATCTTTGGCGAAGTCAGAGAGCTTCTGTACAGCATGAGGCATGAGATTTCCTAGAAGCGAATGTGTCTTTTGGGAGAGTTTCAGCTTTGAACCTGGCCGTATACGGATACAATGCAGCTCAGGCCCATGGCTCAGAGAAACAGACCAAACAGAATTTAGAGCTCATCAGATAATAAACAATACATCAAAGCATCATTGTTCTCTGACACTCTGCAACACATACACTCAGACCTGTGAAGAGTCGCATCCAACTTTTTGATCCAAGCTATGATATTTCTTGTTGGATTATCTGTATATGAGGTTTTTCAAATAGATCATTACCATCTAGTAATTACCAGTTACACCCACTCTGGGGCTCTTCACCCGTCCATGAGCCCACGTAGAGAGACATCTCTTCCACCTCCACAGCTCTCTATATACAAACAATGAGACAAAAACACTCACCATTTTATCGAAAAACATCCTTGTCCATACATACCCCATACCTCCATACATCCCCAGAGCTCTATTGTATGCTTTCTGTATCTGTTTAGGTCTTTCCAAATAAAATGTTAAAATACAATATACATTAAAAGTCATTAATTAATGTTAATTTGAAAAAAAAATTTTTTTTAGGTGTTTCTTGAGAACAAAGGAATTCAGTTCTCACAATCTTTCTATCTCTCTCTCTAAGTCAAATTAGCTTTGGGAGTCCAGAAGATCTTCTGTAAATAAAAAAAATAGATTAACCATAAAGGGATCAAATCATTCCCACGCAATATCTGAAGCAATATTGTAAACCAGTGAGTGTAGAGTACAGGTCAGACCACAGAGATTAATTCCTGTTGACGGGAGTCTAATGTGGCCTGGACATTTTAGTGAGGTGTCAATGACGCTTTGCCGTGGGTGTATGTTGATTCAAGTGCTGATGATGTTTCTTTTTTAGCTGTTCTTTTTTCGCCTTTCAATTGAGTCCTTCAAATGATGCTGCATTGCAAGGCAAGAGCTGCATTAATATTCTTTTGCTTTATATCAGTTCTTACAAGGCAGACCTGTACTGAAATTCCTCAAACATGCTATTTTTCTCATCTTCTCCATAATTTTATGCAATCAACTCAGCTTAACCGTTTTGGCTTTTATAAACGTAATCATTTTTTTTCATGTTCAAAAGCCTCCCTTTAACAATAACACCATCACTGCCCAAGAAGAATTTATTTGAATCCATTTAAAAATTCAGACAACAATGACTGAATTGCAAGTGCTCTTTCTTTGCGTTTGTTTGGTTTGTTGTTTCTTATTTCCATTCCCACATCTGCTAAAAAAGCACAACAGACACATAACGTGTTAATTCTCATTCACAGCCAACAGAAAACAAGGCAGATGCTGAACATCCTGACAACAGCAAAGTTATGCAGAAATGAAGTTTAAAATCTAAGCCTATGCAAACTGTAACGCTATTCTTTTGTTGCCTTTGCAGACATCCGTATTTCCTTTAGGAAATGCAAATCTAGTTCCTATACAAGTTCCTGTCTGTGTACCTTCCTATCTCTTTAAATGTCAAATTTTTTATCCTCTCTATTATAAATTCACTCTTGCTCCTGTTTTCTTTCCTCCAGCTGGCTCTAGGACAGGAAGATACCCACTCGTCATCATCTTCCTTCCCCTCGTCTACGTCTAAGTCCTCCTCCTCAGCAGACTCCTCCAAAACTCTGGGGGTTCTGGGATCTCAGGGTTCGATTTCACCCCTGAGTCGCTGGGTGATGCACAGCCGTGGCCGAGCTGCCAACACTTCCACAATGGAGCTGCCCTATCGTTCGCCGGTGCCCTTTTCCAAACAGGAATTCTGGGAGATGCTGGGCAGCGATCTTCTCAAATCAGACACGGACGCATCGGGAAACTCACGTGTTAAGCGTCGCCCACCCATTGTCAAAACTGGCAAATTTAAAAAGATGTTTGGCTGGGGCGACTTCTACTCCAACATCAAGACAGTGCGCCTCAACCTGCTCATCACGGGCAAGATCGTGGATCATGGGAATGGCACCTTCAGCGTCTACTTCCGTCACAATTCCACCGGCCAAGGTAACATCTCAGTCAGCCTGGTACCTCCGGTGAAGGCTGTGGAGTTCGACTTGGAGCGCCAGAGCGTGGTCTACCCAAAAGACTCGAAGATCTTCAACTGTCGTGTAGACTACGAGAAGGTGGACCGCAGCAAACGCACCTCGCTCTGCAACTATGACCCCTCCAAGACCTGCTTCCAGGAGCAGACACAAAGCCACGTGTCCTGGATCTGCTCCAAACCCTTTAAGGTCATTTGTATCTACATTTCCTTCTACAGCACAGACTACCGACTGGTGCAGAAAGTCTGTCCAGATTATAACTACCACAATGAGATGCCCTACCTACCCTCAGGCTAGAGCTTCGTGGAGCAGTGGTCTGGGGCAAAGAGGGCTGGTTGGGGGGAAAGGAGTTGGTATACAAAGAAACAGTTCTGTTACGGATGTGAACACGAATGTGCAATGCTAATATGGAAGGGTTTTTTTAAAGGACACTGAAGTCCTTATCTAAAGACTCTTCATAAACTTATCACTGAGCTGATATGGAACACCCCCTCATGTCCCGAACATCACAGGTGGTTCTCTAAAAGGTGAATGTACAGTATTCGATGTGCTGCAGTTGATGTCTTGAAGAACCTCTAAAGCAACCTGGCAAATGTGACCTGCAAAAACACATATATGCAAAACCAAATGGTCAGGCCCAGGTGTTCAGGGTGGAAGTTCCTGATTGGCTGCGCTCATCAGTGCCCAGTGCCACTAATTAACATATAGGAGCAATAAAATATGCCACCACAAGTTGCTATGCAGAGGTGGAAGACATTGCTGATTTGGTGACAAAAATAATGGTACTTTTTTAGAACCTATGGTTCTTTAATAACCTTTCCATTGCACAAAAGGTTCTTTAGAGTGGAAAAGGGTTCTTTACATTATTAAGGTTCTTTGGGGAACTAAAAAATATATAGCATCGCTAAACCCTTTGAACCTTTACTTTTAAGAGTGTAGCTTGTTTTTTCCAAACACAACCTAACACACAAAATTAACACAACATGACTCACTGACATGTTTTTTCACCTCTGTATATTGAACACAAACACAAAGTATAACACAAAAAAGACTAAAAGAAAGCCAGTCATTACTGCAGAATGCAAAAGATTTCACAAAAAGATAAAAAGCCTCCTCCCTAAAATCAGAGTGAAAGAACGAAAGCAGTTTAATTAATAATACAGCACTGAAAAGGAGATGTTGAGTCTGCATTGAGCCCAATCTCTCTATTGTTCTTACTGTTAGGGAAGAGCAGAAAAGACATTTTGTTTGGTCAGGATTCTTGACTTTGTGCTGTGATAACTGTTCTGCTGAACGCACGATTGCTTCGCCCTTGTCTAAACAATCCCTTGCAGTCAGCCAGTTTATCGTTGAGAAAAAAACCCTAGAAATATTATGTTAATTTGGCATAATTTAATCACACTGCACTGGGAGAGCTTGCATTACATTATGAAATTTACCTGGCCAAGGCCTTCTCTGGATGTAAAATTACCACATTAAATGAACGGCATTCAAGCTGACCTTCACTGAACACAGTGTATTGATAATATTTGTGAAGGAAAATCAGTTATATAAAATTCAAGTGGATTTAGATGGGCATTTTTATGTTAACAGACGAAAACAGGCCAGGTGAACTTAAGTCGCCAGGGGAGAAATGACGGAAAAGGAAAAACAGAGAGGAAGGATGGAATGTATGACGCCTGCAGTGACGAGCTGGTTCACAGAGTGAACAGCAATATGAATGAGGGTTTGAAAGGGGAGAAAGGTGATGCACAACATGAAAAAATGAACAGGAGATGGACCGTGAACAAGCAGTTGGGAGAGAGACAGAATGAATATAGAGACAAGGAAGAAAAAAAAAAAGCTGAAAAACAAACTCAGGATGCTAAATAGAGTAACATAAAAGCACAATATGGAACATCAAAGTGTCGTCTCACCGAGAGAGTTGGAGGGAAGAAGCTTTTTATGAGCCCACGAAGGGAAAAAAACCCTCTTTGCCTGAAGTTAAATTCAGTACGGTGAATACACCCCTGTGGGTTTCCGCGCAATTTAGAGAGTAACGAAGACGGAAATATCCTGCTGGATAGATCAGTTTATCCATGTTCTTAAAAGACATACTATTTATCTCCCTCTAATCTAAAATGTATTGTTTTACTTACAGGCAAAGCAGCAAAATACTTTGACAACAGCCTGTGTACCACTGTCATTGTGTGTAGGATCCTTACACTTTATAAAAAAATGCTTAGGGTCCGAAATAATATCACCAGCAGGTCATTTAGAAATTTGTAGCATCATATATACGTAAAATATTCACCATACAGCTTGGTAGATTTTTTGATTTTGCATTACTTAAATCTATCGTTCAAACAATGTTGAGATTCCCTCTACTGTAATTGCTAAAGGAGGGAGAAGAAGAGTCACCTGTGACGGCTCCAACAGGTCTGTGTCTGATCCGTGTAAATGAACGTTTGATCCAGACTGTGTTGCTTTGATCTGCTTCTGTTTTTTCCTAAACCGCGTCGAAATGTTTGGCCAGTCTGGTCATATCAAATTCCCACAGTCTAATTCTCAGAACAGACACGTGAAAATAAAACACCTCTGTCAGTGCTCAAGGCTTTGCCCAGTGCAGCATGTCTGGTCTGCCCTGCTGGTGAATTGAGCGCTGGGGCTCACAGCTCTCTGCTCTCTTCTCCCTCAGGCACTGGTCTGGACTGAGCTTCCTAATCTCCTGCAGCTTAACTCCACTACTGCCTGCACACACACAGCCTGGCACGTAATGGCATAATTGCTCAACTAGTAGGGAATCTTTCATCCTTTTATTATTGGTTCTATTTCTTTCTTTCTCTTTCAGTGGTTCAACTTCATTTTGTTGATGTCACTTAGTTTTGTTCATTCTTCCATTTGTTCATTTTTTGTTTCTTTTTCCATTCGGTCCTTTGTTTGTTTGTTCCTTTTCTTTTGATGAACTTCTATTTGTAAGTTCTTTTTTTTGAGTCATTCTTTTCTTTTTGCTTGCTTTTTGACATTCATTCTTTCTCTTTTTCTCTTTCATTTGTTTATTCGCTTTCTTTTTCGTTTGTTCTTTATCTTGTTTGTATTCTTTTTTCAGTTACTTTAATTTGTTTGTAAACTGTTTTTTTTGTCCAGTCCTCTCTCCTACCTTTGACTTTCTTCTTTTCCTTCTCTCTTCCTTCACTCTCTCTCTATCTGAAATACAGGGAATCTTTTTTATTGCTCGTTCTTTCATTTGTTCACAGTTTGTACGCTTCCTTGTTCATTCATTCTTCTATGCATGCTTTTTGCACTTTCTTCTCACACAATCATTTTCATTTTTCATTTTTTTCAGCCTGTCTTGGTTCAGTTTGGTTTAGTCATCTTTTTTGCACTTTCTTCCAATTTTTTTATTTGTTGTTTCTCTTTCTTTTTTATTTGTTATCTTTTTTTAATCTTTCATTCAATATGCTCTCTTCCTTGCATCCCTTTTGCGCTTTCTTCTTAGATAATCTTTGTTTCCTTCTTGATTCATTCTGCCTTTCTTCCATTCTCTTTTTTCACTTTATTCTTCCATTCACTCTTTCTTCCTTCCTTCCCACTCACTATCTCTCGCTCTCTTTCTGTCTGATGCTCATGAAACATCTTCAGCAAACCCCCAGTGGTTCCCTTCGCTCTTCTCATGGTCACAGGATGTTTTGGAGCACTCGTTTAATGCCGCTCTCACATTTAGCTAACAACAGAACATTAAGTGTTCCCCTGGTGATTTCGTACAAGAGTTCGCTGACTATAGTGTGTCTAAATAAAACCGCCGAACATAAGCACAAGTGGGCTGCACTAATACATAGTTTAGAAATCAATCCTAATTTGCTTTTAATTGCTTTCAGGTAATAGTAGCACTCTGAATGCTACTTGCCCACAAAAAGCTGACTGCAAATCTGTTTATACCCATACACAACGCAGTCCTCTACAGGAACAGATACTGTTATATCCAGGGGATATGTCTCCAAAACAACTCCGAATCTCCCTCTGACTGCAGAAGAGGGGTAAGGAGACTACACTGTCACGCACTGCTGGGCGTTGCCAAGGCAAGGATAAAAGTTGAAGTGGAGGAACTCTTCAGTTGTCATAGAGACAGGCTCCTTGGCTGGCCTGCCGGACTTGGACGGAGCATCGGACACCTGGTCAATCCGGAGAACCAGAACTGAGCTAGCGGCAACAAATTGTACAATGAAATGTGGTACTGAAAAGACATATACTGCACATAAATATATAAATAAATTAATATTTATAAATATATATATGAAAATATATATATACATACAGATATATACAATAATCCAACTCCTGGGAACTGGATGAAGCTGTATTACATGTCAGACATACAGTGGACTCTTCTCTGGTTCATTTGAGGTTTACCATTTATTTCTCTATTTTTACATTGTTTATTTTCTGTGTGTGTCTTATTGATATAGTGTATGGATGACAATGGTGGCATTTATTGTGGTTTTCTGACATCTGACAAACAAAAAAAAATCTGAATAAATTAGAAGGGAAAGCACTGAGTTTGGCTCCCGAGCTCAGAAGGCTAAAGTGACTGTTGTCTCAGGTCTCGTCTTGTTTTGACTGCTGATTGACAGAGGGGATGACATGAGCACGACATGAAAGTCTATGTTATCGCTCTATTTGCATACTTGTATTCAGTGCCCATGGCAAGAAGCAGGGAAAACAGGAGGCAATAGTCCACAGGGACACGGAGAAAGAGATGACAGAATTACAGAGACAGTAGAATTATACAATAAATTGTACTTAAACAGTGTCACCGTGAACTCAAAATGTCTACAAAGTTTCTCTTTCTACTTTCTTTTCCTTCTTGGACATAATTGGCATTAAATCTGCCCAGGATCACAATTAAACCTGACATTTCATAGCATGCAAATGAGCCTGTCGTAAACCAGATCGATTACAACGTCGTATCTGACAGCAGCTTCAGCTCCCCCTTCTGTTCTTTTTGTCTTTATATATATTATTTTACATCCCTAACCGCCCTCTACTCTCTCTCTTTCTTCTCATCTCCCAATCCGGCCTCTTGCACAGGCTGCCTGAGGATAACCTTGGAGAGAATGATGAAACCGCTCTAATTTGGGCTGTGTGCTCCCGCTCAACCCAACGTTAATAACATAATTCAAAACAAACCAGCGGTGGCGCCCCTCAGCACATCACACAGCAAGCCAGAACTGAACGGAGAGAAGAGCATAAATAAAGACTGACAAAAGGAGTGTAAGATAAGAGGAGATAAACACGTTTAAAAGGAAAGGAGTACAACTAATACTGGAGGTGAATAAATAAAAAAAGTACCTAGTTTAAATATATATTAAAAAAATGCTCCAGATAATAAATAATAAGAGAGCAACTGTAGGATCAGCCTTCAGAAACTAAATTTGATGCAATACAATTTGTTTTTGGGTCAATCATAAAAATCCATTGAAGAAACTTAATCAATAAGCTTTCATCAAACATTAATTACCATAAAGAATTCCTAATGCAGAAGCTTTGCGTTATTATTCATTTCCTTCATATTATTTGATTTATTTTTATTTTTTTCTGAGCTAGCAAACTTTTTTAGTGTATGTGGTCTAAAGTTGTTATTCCTTTACGATCTACTTCTCTCTTGTTCTGGAGGTCACAAAAGCTATTTCTAAGTGCAATATAAAAGCTGCTTCATGTCCAACACTTGAGAAGGAGTGGCTTCAGTGGCTACAACAACCATCGTCGACACGATAGTGAGCCTGAACAAGTGGCCAGTTTTACTGCCAGTCAACTCAGGAGCAGTGTTGCCAACTTAGCGACTTTGTCGCTAGATTTAGCGACTTTTCAGACCCCTTGGCGACATTTTTCCAAAAATA
>JAUCNO010000710.1:6160271-6171538 GCA_032353835.1 Enteromius viviparus | reverse complement strand
CACATGGCAGTTGCTTCAATGCATTTAGGGGTGTGGTCCTGGTCAAGACAATCTCCTGAACTCCAAACTGAATGTCAAAATGGGAAAGAAAGGTGATTTAAACAATTTTGAGCGTGGCATAGTTGTTGGTGCCAGACGGGCCAGTCTGAGTAATTTAAAATCTGCTCAGTTACTGGGATTTTCACGCACAAGCATTTCTAGGGTTGACAAAGAATGGTGTTAAAAGGGAAAAACATCCAGTATGCAGCAGTCCTGTGGGTGAATATGCTTTGTTGATGGTAGAGGTCAGAGGAGAATGGGCCGACTGATTCAAGCTGATAGAAGAGCAACTTTAACTGAAATAACCGCTCGTTACAACCGAGGTATGCAGCAAAGCATCTGTGAAGCCACAACACGCACAACCTTAAGGCGGATGGACTACAACAGCAGAAGACCCCATCGGGTACCACTCATAGTGCCAAATGGGCACACTTTAGTGCCAAATGGGCATCGTTTAAATGCCACAGGCTACCTGAGCATTTTTTCTGACCATGTCCATACATTTATGACCACCATGTACCCATCCTCTGATGGCTACTTCCAGCAGGATAATGCACCATGTCACAAAGCTCGCGTTATTTAAAATTGGTTTCTTGAACATGACAATGAGTTCACTGTACTAAAATGGCCCCCACAGTCACCAGATCTCAGCCCAATAGAGCATCTTTGGGATGTGGTGGAACAGGCGCTTCATGCCCTGGATGTGCATCCTACAAATCTCTATCAACTACAAGATGCTATCCTATTAATATGGGCCAACATTTCTAAAGAATGCTTTTAGCAGCTTGCTGAATTAATGCCACGTAGAATTAAAGCAGTTCTGAAGGCTAAAGGGAGTCAAACACCGTATTAGTATGGTGTTCCTAATAATTCTTTAGGTAAGTGTATATATGTTTATGTGTCTGGAAAAATGTAAGGCCTTTTATAAGCAACTTCTTAGGGGATGTCCAGTATGATGTCACAAGACATTGGAATACACCTGTTGTCTATGAAAGACTGAGGTTTGAAGATGGGATAAGATGCTGCTTTAAGACCACCTAAAGAGCCTCTCCGGCACCAGTCAGGCTCAAAGAAGGCAGCGAACACAAAAGTGAGGTAAATTCAATAATATTTATTTTTCAGCAATGGGACACAGTATCAGGAAGTAAACTGTGAGGTTAGTATGCATGGGTGAATCACCAGGCACAGTTGCAGGCAGCTGACAGTCCAGAACAAGTTTGTGGGAGAATTCATTCATTCAAGTGAAACAAGGTAATATAAGAATACTCAGCCTTTAGGTAAAGTGAATTCTCGAGTGAGGAAAGACGTTGGGCAGACAGACAAAGGCAGGTTGCTTGTGAGCGTTGCGACCTTGAGCTCAGCCGATAAGTGGTTTGTGAAGCAGGTGATTGGGAACAGTTGTTCAGAATTCTGGTCAATGGGATCCCGTGGTTGAAACTGATCCGGGATCTGTGGCTGGTGTGACTGCATGAAATCTGGGTGCTGATCTGGGTACATGCTCTTGTGACAATGTGACGCCATCACTGATATTTTTAACATTTTATGGTCCTACTACAGCATCAATATAATAACATATACATTTAACTAAGTGGTAACAGGATGTGAAGAGACTTTTAAACCAGCGTTACCAAGCTTTATAATGGGGGTCTACATTTTAAAGTCCAAAAAATCCATTATCCATTATAAAAATGCTTCACACGGCTCCAGGGGCGCTGGATTAAAAAAGGGCTTTCTTAATTGAAACAGTGTGTTTCTGTATGAAAAATAGCCAAATTTAACATTTCACAAACCGTAATTTAACTTCCGTCATATTCACGTTCACAAGAAAGTGGCATCCAGCAGATGATGTAGGACATAAGAGCACAATGATGAGCACTGAAACACAGTGGAAAGAGAGAGTGAGAGAAAAACACAGGTAAAGAATTGTAAAAACTAAAAAAACATCTGTAATGAAGAATGCCAAAAGATTTCGATATAAGCAGAGGAAACTGGTTTTCCATTGTGATGCCAAGCTTACAGACTGCTCACCTGGAGGCTGCATTTATTGTTTGCGGGGGATTTCAATCACTCCAACTTAAAAACAGTGCTCCCCAAATTTCATCAGAGCATTTCCTGTCACACCAGAGGAAACAAAATTTTGGACAATGTATACGCAATATGGCTGAAGCCTATGCTGTGAATCCCCTCCCCCACTTAGGACAATCAGATCACCTTTGTTTGTTCCTCACCCCCAAGTACTCCCCCCTCATCAACCGTGTGAAGCCATCAGTGAAGACCATTAAAGTGTGGCCAGCGGGGGCTGACATCACACTCCAGGACAGGTTTTAACACACAGACTGTAGTATGTTTGCTTCCCAGGCCACCTGTGGCTCTCATACGGACATATGGCACTTTTCCACTGCATAGTACGGCATGGCACGGTTCAGTACAGCTCACTTTTGCAGGGTTTTCCACTGGGAACAGTACCTGGTCCTTTTTTTTAGTACCACCTCAGCCGAGGTTCCAAGCGAACCGAACCGCGGGTTTACGATGATGTCATGACGGTAGAGGCAGCGCAACTATAACGACACATGAATAATCCCACCCACTCTAAAGCGGTACTAAACTGCCCTGGAAACGCAAACCGAGCTGAACTGAGCCGTGCCGAGCCGAGTCGTAACACGCAGTGGAAAAGAGCCCATTGATAGCTACACTTCTTCTGTTCTGGACTACATTAACACCATCACAGACAGTGTTACAACCCAAAAAGAGATCATCACATACCCAAATCAGAAGCCATGGATGAATAAGGAGGTGCGTCTCCTGCTGAACGCCACACTGCCTTCAGGTCAGGTGATACACAGGCCTACAGTTCTTCCAGGGCAAACCTGAAGAGGGGCACTAAAAAGGCCAAGCACTGCTACAAACTAAAGCTAGAGGAGTACTTTTCCAACTCTGACCCCCGACACTTTTGGCAGGGCATTCAGGCCATTACTGACTACAAACCCAGCAGCTCCACCCCCACAACCACAAATGCCCTCTTTCTGAATGAGCTTAATGACTTTTATGCTCGCTTTGAAAGAGAAAACAAACAACCTGCTATCAGGATCCCCTTCTCAAACGACCACTCACCCAATCAGACTGACCTTCTCAGATGTTTGCACCGCACTGAGCCAGATCAATGCGTGCAATGCTGCTGGACCAGACATGCTGGCATCCCTGGGCGTGTACTCAGGACATGTGCAAAGCAGCTCGCTGGGGAATTCACAGACATCTTCAACATGTCTCTTGCTCAAGCAGTTGTTCCAACATGCTTTAAATCCACCTCCATTGTGCCAGTGCCGAAACACTCTAGCCCATGCTTAAATGACTACTGCCCTGTAGCACTCACACCCATCATCATGAAGTGCTTTGAGCGGTCAGTATTGGGACATCTGACTCCCACCTACTCTGAACCCACACTAGTTTGCTTATCGCAGGAATAGGAGCACAGAGGATGCAGTCTCCACAGCACTGCAATCTGTACTCACACAACTGGACAATAAAAACACATATGCACGAGTGCTGTTTGTTGACTTCAGCTCAGCATTCAACACTGTTATACCCTCTAAGTTAATCACTAAACTTAGAGACCTGGACATAAATACCTCATTTTGTAAATGACCAACAGACCTCAGCATGTCAGGTCAGGCCACATCTGCTCCACCACCATCACACTCAACACTGGTTAGTGCTGAGCCCCTTCCTCTACTCCATCTTCACCCATGACTGCAAATCTGTAAATGGATCCAACTCCATCTTTAAGTTTGCAGACGATACCATGGTGATCGGTCTCATCAGCAACAATGATGAGACTGCCTACAGGGAGAAGGTCCAGCATCTGGCTACGTGGTGCAAAGACAATGATCTGCCCCTTAACACCACCAACACCAAGGAGCTCATTGTGTACTTCAGGAAGGAGAGAAGAGGCTCACATGATCCCATTTACATCAACGGGATGGCTGTTGAGCCTGTGTCATCCTTCAAGTTCCTGGGGACCCACAACCAACACCTCCAGCCTGGTCAAGAAGGCTCACCAGCGCCTCTTCTTCTTGAGAACACTTAAGAAGAACCGTCTGTCCTCGACCATCCTGGTGAACTTCTATCGCTGCACAATAGAGAGCATCCCAACTAACTGTGTCACAGTGTGGTATGGGAGCTACTCTGTTGCTGAGCATAAGGCACTGCAGAAGGGGGGTGAAAACTGCCCAGTGCATCACAGGGACTCCATTTCCAACTATTGAGGGAGGACATTCAGAGCAAACACTGTCTGCGTCGAGCACACAGTATTCTTAAGGACTCCTCTCACCCAGCCCACAGACTGTTTTCCCTCCTGCCTTTGTGCAGACGCTTCAGGTTACCCTAAACAAGAACCAGCAGACTGAGGAACAGTATTTTTTCCAGAGCTGTATCCCTACTGAACTCTGCCCCACGCTGACATCTTTGATCCTGGACTTGCTGCTTATTGCACTCCTGGTTAGACCTAAAATGCATTTTGTTGCCTTGTACTTGTACATATGTAATGACAATAAAGTTGAATCTAATCTAATCTCATATAAACATACGTAATACTTTTCAATCATTCGGATGTTATCACGCGACTTCATGCGATTTAAATGGGTCGTTATCAGTCGTTATCAGACCATTCATATGGGTCAGTAGGGGCCTGCTTCACCTACTGGTAAAACTTAAAATGAAATTAATTATTCTAGTGATTAGATCGTGTTTATTTAACATCTACACCTACCCCAACCCTAACACCTACCCTTTACTAGAAAACAGTATTATTATTAATCGTAAAAAATTTCGATTGATGTGCGCATGCCCAGTAGTCCTATGGATGATAACAGCCTTCTTAGCCTACCAGTAGGTGCAGCAGGCCCCTACTGACCCATATGAATCGACTGATAACGGCCCATTCAATTGAGTGATAACATCCGAAGCAGGTGTTTCAATACCATGGCTTGGATGAATACTTGATACTTTAGTTTGAATACTGAACGTTGAATAAATTGTTGTAATCATGTCCCTAAATCCAATGTGCTCAATACAATAGGTGTGGCCTTTTTAGTTGGATTGCAAAGTATAAGGTTTATAAATGCACAGCCATGAACTTACTGTATCATAATAAATTTACCTAATATTTTAATATTAATATTAAATATGTAATAAATATCATCAATAAATAAAATGTAGATTTATTTTATTTTATTTTTTTCAAAAAAAGAAACCAATTAGTAGTTCATTTTAAGAGACCCGTCTTATTTTCTCTTACATATTTAATATTGCTCTTTACTTAAGCAAAAATGTTTTATCCGATTACTCGATTAATCAATGACATTTTCTGTGGAATACTCAATTACTAAAATATTTGTTAGCTACAGCCCTAAATACATAATATGATCATGGATTCGATCCCAGAGAAGACACATGCTTATAAAATGTATTTGAACCATAAATCATGATTTCTTTCAGGGGTTTAGGAGTGGGTTAGGTGGGGTCAATCATTTGAATTATACCTAGTAAAATATGTCTGAATTGCTGTGTTCGCTGTAAAAAGTCCACATTGCATTTAAATAAATACACATTTTTAATGGTAATGACATTAATACATTTTATAACGATAGACTCAACATGCTAACAAGGTACTTGGACAGACAGTAGGGTCATTTCTCAGTGGAGGACAGGCTCGACAGTTAGAGGTAACAGTTTATAAAATTTTACATATTACTAAATTGCATCGATTCACTTGAGAAGGCCTTTATTAACACCCCGAAAACATGTGGAGCACTTATTATAATAGGTGTACTATACTTTTTGGGGCTTTAATATCTCAACCCCCATTTACTGCCATTAAAAAGCTTGGAAGAACTAGTCTAAATTCCCATGATCATATTTTTGATCTTTGAACTTTGAACAGAAGCAATAATATTTCCTCTTCTTTTGCTCTTCGGTTTCTATTGATTCCTGTTTGTATACCTGTGAAGATTTCAAAAATCATTACAAGCCAAAGTTTTAATTGTTGCCTAACAAGTACTGCTAGTCTCATAATGGCGTTAACTAATCACAGAACTTGTAATATATTATGGTTATAAATTACTGCCATACAGTAGACATTAGTTTGAAACAATGTATATTGTGAAAAGCGTTGCACACAGAATCCTGAAAAAAGGATGTTAAAATGTCACAGATGTTGGCTCGCTTTTACTTTAAACTCAAAGACAACACAGAGAAGGAGATATTGGTCATACAATACCCCGAAGACACGCTTTTATTTTTTGTGACTCACTAAAATAAACCTGCTTCATCCCTCCATTCCTTCATCCTCAGCAAACGCAATCCCATGAGTCACAGCTCTTATCAGCATCAGCTTTTTAGCATGCAGCCATTATTAAAGTATTATGTGTGGAGTGTCACATCGGACGTGGAGGATCAAGTATAATAGATCCACAGAGATATATAGATACTGGTGGAAAACCCAGATTTTCCACTTTATCGAATAAGATTTGAAAACAAAAATGAATTAAAGGTAACTAAAGACGTTAGAGAGAAATGCAAGGACAGAAAGACAGAGCAGAGAGGAAGAGGACAGGATTAAGAGAAAGAGGTGAAGAATGGTTGAGTGTAATTATATTCACAGTGATATGAACCATACACCCATTTATACCACACACACACACACACACACACACACACATGCAGCAGCGCTCATGCATTATAAATCCCTCATACACTCAGAGACTGGTGATCTGAAACAGAAACACTCCAGTTTGAGGGATTAATAGTGAGATCACTGATTCACATCAAAGAATGCACTCCTTCACAGTACATGCAAACACACACACACACACACTATGACAGCACAACACTTGCATTACTTTTTGCACACAAATGGTTACACTGGAAGTTGAAAATCTGAGAAAAATGCACCTATTCACTATTAACTACGATATTTCCTCAAAAAATTCCTAGTCTGCTGCTTATTAATAGTTAGTTGTTAAATTCAGGTATTGGGTGGGATTAAGGATGTAGAATAATGTCATGCATAAAAAGTAATTAATGTGTTTAACTAAAACTAATCAATTCCAGTAATATGAATGCTAATAAGCAACTAGTTAGGAGACCCTAAAATAATGTGTTACCTAAAAAATATATTATTTACATTTCTTCACTTTCTTCACTTTTCACCAATCAAACAATATGACTGATCAAGGTTGAAAGGTCAGAAATTCTTGCTTTTACTGAAGTTTAAGCTGTTCTTTAAACATTAGATTCCAGTTTTCTAATTAGTGTCCAGTGTTTCCAGTGTGTACTTGGCCAATGACTTTCTATATCTTCTGTAATACACAAGCATACCCAAAAGTCAGGGTCAAAAGAAGAATGGACAAACAAGCAGAAGAGATATGAGGAGGAGGAATAGGGGACAAGAAATTGAGAAAACGAGTTATGGAGGGGGAGCGGGTTAAAGGATAGAGAGCGTTGTGGGAGGCCAAGCACGTTTTATGAGGCCCTTAACATTTAGCTGCCCATGTCTGTCTATTACAGCCAGAATATCCTCCTACACACAGATCATTCATCAAATAATAAAGAAAGAGAGAAATGTGGAGAGGGGTGACGGTGGAGGAGAGAGGGACAGAAGGAAGAGTCCTGCACAAAAAAGATTTGTGATAAACTGCAGAAAAGTAGTATAATTAAAGGACGAGCAGGAATGAATAGAATAAATAGCACTACAAGACTGAAAATGAGGAGAAATAACAGGCCAGAGTGTGTTCACTTGTGTTTTTAGGTTGTCAAGACAAATGTTGAGCATGTTTGCAGACAGACAGTTTTTTTATGGAATTGCAGTCTGGCTGCAAACGAGTTCTGTGACAATTGATGACCAAAAAACAGTCAAAACAAGAAGGGAGTGAGGCATTGCGGATGGCACAAAGAGACCGACAAAGGTTTGAAAAATGAGCCTGAAATGTCAAGGACAGATAACACCGATCTGACTTTCAGAAGTGAAGAATGCTGATGCAGAACTCTAATGTGGAAATTGTGTTGTTAATTGTTATTGTAGGTTTGCCAAGTCGACAAAAATATTTAACTCAACATAAACTCTTTTTCTTCTTTTTTGTTACACACACACGTTGGGTTTACATGTTTTATGGGGACATTCCATAGGCGTAATGATGTTTATACTGTACAGACTGTATGTAGTATTGACCCTACACCTAAACCTACCCCTTACAGGAAATGTGTGCACTTTTAGATTTTCAAAAAACTTCATTCTGTCTGATTTATAAGCTTGTTTCCTCACGGGGACCTAACAAATGTCCCCACAAGGTCAAAATTTACTGGTATAGAATAGTGAAAAGTTGAAAAGAAATTTCTACAGAAATAATCCACTTGTCTTTTGTGTAATAATTTTTTTGAGCCCCAAATCAGCATAGAATGATTTCTAAAACATCACGTGAGGAACAGAATACAATTAGCTCAAATTCTAATAATATTTCTTTATATTTTTAAAGTATTGTTCATTAAATTCAGCCTTGGTGAGCATAAACGTCTTTCAAATCCTTTTTTTTTTACCTGACCAAGTAATAAATGGTACAATATACTTTAGTGCACTATAATGGCACCATGATTAACTGCAAAAATACTGTAATGACCACTTTTCAAAGTTTTCAAGCACATTTTCCACGATTCAAAGCTGGTAACTTTGTCCCAAATTCATGCCATTGTTTGAGTTACTAATGTTATAGACAGCCCAGATGTCAATTTGTTTTATACTGAATGTCACAGCTCACTTTTAAACACAAAGTAATTTCCCAATGATGACAGGACTATTATATAAATGCCAAGACTGAGTTTTACATGTCGAAGTAATGCTCTGCATCTTTTATGCAATTACATAGTGTCAAGCAAACAAGAACCAATACATATGCATATATTTTTATCCAAGTGCCTCAAATGTCATGAATCAGAAGTTCAGCAGTAAAGTGCATTACTGGGCTTTCTGACGCTCACAACAACAACATGAAGATGACTGTTACTGGGGAGAAATCAGCGGGAAGAAAGAGACACACAATATCAGCCAGCGAGACGGAAAAATGTTGCTTGAATACTCCAATTTTTACAATAGCAAGAGAACAAGTGCAACTTTATCAGTTTTATTTCTCGAGTTTATCATTCATGTACACACCCCTCTTTTTAATTGCTTTGTGAATGCTGTTATGTCGACAACCCCACAAATAAATCTATAATGAAATGCATTGAAAAAGACTCGATGAGCGAGAGACAGAGAGACGGAGAAAGAGAGAGAGAGAGTGTGTGAATAAGTAACCTTGTGTTCTCTTCAGCAGCGAGTCCCTCTGCTCCATCCCTCTACCTCCAGCAATTAATCATCTGATAGTGAGCTTACTCAAGTGTGCCTCTGCCCCCTATTCTAATTAACCAGAGGAAGAGAGAGAGGAGGAGAGGATGGACAGATTGTCAGTGGAAGACGGAAGGAGAGATGCAGGCTGGGGTGAAAGCCATTCGATGGAGAGATGCAAGTGAAAGAGAGGGAGAAAGATGACAGGAGCTACAGTGGATGGGAAGATTTAGAGGGGCTGCCACCCTCCGCTGGTCTCACAGGAACAAGACACCGTGCTGCCACCAATGGCAGACTATCAAGCATACTAAGCAGAGAGCGTGTGTGTGTGTGTGTGTGCGCACAGTCTCCTTTGTAGAAATGCTGATAGTGTCTGGGGAAGTGAATATTTCATAGGAGGGTCAATGACAAATAAAGACGCCCGAGACGTTGACAAGGTAAAACCTTTTGAAAATCATGTATTAAATGTGTTGGGTTTTCAGCACTTTAGTTTAATGTAATTTTCTTTCTTTTAAACCATTCATAAAGTTGTGAGAAAAGCATTCAGATTTAAAACGTTGATTAAAAATGTCAAGCAGGGAATCAAGTGTGTCACAGTCGCTACAGAACAGCTGTTTGACTCTGAAAACTGTCTCAGTGTGTTTTTCAATTAGAAAGAAGGAAATGAGTGGTTTTATAATTAAGATCAAGCAAAAGGAAATTAATATATAAAATAAATAAGTATTTAGGTGTTATTTTAGATTCTCATTTGAAATTTGATATGCATGTTAAGAGGCAGTGCAGAACAAATCTGAATAGTTTTTACATGATTCTAACATATTTATCTCTAAAAGCAGCTAAGTTATACATGCATGCACTGGTTTTTTCACACTTATCTAACTGCGTGATTGTCTGGAGTCAGGTTTCTCAAGTGACTATCAAACCTGTTAGAGCTTTATATAAACAAACACCAAACATTTGGGATAAGAAATCAAACATTCTACAAAAATATAGTTTGCTAAGTTTTCAAAATTTTATTAAAATGATTTTTAAATGTTTAAATAATCTTGCGGCGGAAATTATATGCCAGTTAATGTCAAGACAGAGTAGTAAGGGGATCGCTACAAGAGGTGCAACTACTCAGAGTACCCAGAGTAGTACCAAAGAGAAAAAATTAATTTGCACAATCCACATTTTCAGCTCAAGGTACCCTGTTATGGAAATACATATACAGTTGAACATTTTTCAAACAAAACTGAAAAAGTGGTTCAAACAAAAGCAGGTATGTTGAACACTGACGGTTTATATATATATATATATATATATATTTATTTATTTTTTTTTTATTTTTTTTTTTTATGTTAAAAGCCTATATGAAGAGCATCAGCTGCATGAAATTGTAGCAATGTTACACTGCATTATCGCTGTTAAATAAACTAATAAATACATAAATAAATAAAGTATTTAATATAACAAAAGTTTCATATATATATATTGTTCTAATTTATTACAAAACTTACAAATCTTTACAGACAAATAATTTAAATAATTATTTTAATATAATTTATTTTAATATAATGCAATTTTAATCCATCTGGACAACACAGTTCATAAAATGCAGGCGGACACATGAAAATCAAACATTCATGCAGGCAAAAAATATTTACTGAAGATTTGTGCCCCAAATATAATCATTGGAATGGTGAACTAGAAAATATAGGGTGGAATCAGAAATTGTATGTTTTTTTATTTGAATATTTTTAAAACAATGCAACGTTTTCCAGGTTTAAATGAAACATTACAATTGCTGTTTTAAAGGCAGCTTTTTGCTTGGACTTCCCTCTTCTGATTTTGATTATTTTCAAGGAATTAATAC
>JAUCNO010000710.1:6128304-6142981 GCA_032353835.1 Enteromius viviparus | reverse complement strand
AATGTTCAGTGCTTTGCTACAATCTGTATTGTTAAAAGCGCTATATAAATAAAAGTGACTTGACTTGACTTGACAGACAGACAAAACGGCAGATAGACAGACAGACAAATAGACAAAATGATAGAGACAGACAGACAGATAGTCAGTTTAGTAGGTTTTGGTGTTTGTGAGCGCTGAAGTGTGTGTGTAGTGTGATCTGATCTCCTGCTGCTGGTGTCACATGTAGACTGACTCATAAATGTCTTTAAACACTCATTAGAGAGCAACACTGATATAATCAGCCAAATAGGGACTAGTACAGACTTCACACAAAACACACTAGGGGACCGTCACACCAAACTTTTTGAAGACTTAATGACGCTGATTGGTTCAGGGATTCAGAGAGTCTAAACGGCAAAGACGTAAATCTCCACAGATCATATTTATTTTGGACTTTGGGACATTAAGAGAATGAATCATCAAAACAGAGTCTAAGAGAACTAAATCAGGTAACACAGAACAGAATGTGTGACACAAGTAATGACGCCATATCAGATATTTCAAGGCAAAGAGCAAGCAAAAGGACATTTAAACATACAAGCAACCACCTTTGTGAAGAGATGGAAATATGTGTAAGGCTAAGCGCTTGAATCACCATCCAAAAACCAAGAACACCACCAACCTTTATATTTCTTCTGTTCAACCTCTTCTGTTTTTCAAGCTTAATGTTTTTGAACGATCCTCTACGAAAAGCTCTGAAAAACAAGCTCTTCAGAAATAATGCACCGATGAGTAGTTTATTATGTTCGGATACATTTATCCTCAAAATCTTATTGTCTATCACTTAATGCACATGAAAGCCGCAAATACAGTATTAGCAGTACGCCACGTTATACAAGTGTGCATCGAGACATGCAAAAACACACAAAGATTTTACTTAGAGCTCATAATGAGAAAATGATTCCCGCCCATGTAAGGATAAATATTCATAATTACACTTTCCAAGAGAGAAAACGAAACGGGGGAAGAGACACCCAGAGAAATGAGATTTGAGGAAAGAAAACAAGGATGAGGAAGAGAGGGAGAGGGCTTTCAGATATAGAGGAGTAAAAACAGATTTCATATAATGGGAACACGGTGTGCGTGGCCAGTCAAATCTCCCATTATCGCTCGCAGCTTTTGGATGGTTGTCTCAGCGGGGGTCCCGAGCACAAGAGGGCAGGAGAGGGGGGCTACAGTCCCCAGCACAGCTCACATCTCACACACAGACTCATCTCGACTCAGCTGGGGTTCTTACACACATCTTCACACTCACACACCTTCTAAGTTTATATATATATATATATATATATATAACACATGTGTGTAGTCCTTTAATATCATTCAGCGCTCTAATAGTTCTTATTAGAACTCAGCGAGAGAGAGGAAATGAGGTAAGACATCCCACCAGGCCTGTGAATTAAAACTCTCCATCTCATTCGTTCACCCACTCTTCTTCTATTGTTTCCCTCCATCTGCCCGTCTCTCATGCTGCCTTTTCTTTTTCCATTTCACTTTCTTTTCCTCTATTGGGCGTGATATTAATTTTTTGAAAATGTAAAAAAAAAAAATCAAATTTTGAGTCTGTGGGGAAGAGGAGGAGATAAAAGCCGGAAGAAAATAATGCATACAGGTGCGCAGAGAACAAAAGGATCAAAAGATAAGATGTCAGAGTGGGTGGTTTGTATTTGTGTGTGTGTGTGTGTAAGAGGAGGGTTTTTGTGTTGCTGTGACAGGCAAAAGAACACTGTATGTGTGTACAAATGTCACATAAGAATGAGGTCGAGACTGCTTACAAGCGACACATTTTGAACGTCATTACCGAGTGAAAGAGAGGGAGGGTGAGTCAATGAGCGGGGAACAGAAATTACAAATGAAAGAACCGCTACTGAGCTGATGAATAGCGTTCGGTTGTTCAGTGGCTGAGTTTTAAAAATTTAACATGAAATCAAAACCATGACCCATATTTTAATGCAGTTTCTGGTCTTCTCACACAATTCATTTGTGTTCCACATTAAAAATAATGGTTAATCAAAATCTAATAACTTTTCACTTCATTGTCACAAAATCTTATCTTTCCAATCATCTGTATTTATTAGGGTCACTTTTTTTTTAACCACCCAATCAATTCCTGAAGGATTAGATAAAGTACGGTCACAAATATTTGACAAGAATTTAGTTTTGTCACCAAAATCAAGATTTTGTATCTTGCCACAGTTGCTCACTCAGGACTTGAAGAATTCCAAAGTGATTTCTAACAGCTCCCTGTTTAAACTACTTACAGGTGAGCAATATAATCATAACCTTCTCCACAATACGAGTAATTGTCAACCACAGTAAGGGTTGATATATTGATAGTAATTCAGAATTTCTCCTGTCTCTGTATCAAGATTTTACTAATTAAATGGAAACCATATTCTATATTTATCAATATCAATGCTTAAATGTCAGATGATTCAATTTGAATTCACACGAGACTCTTCATTAATATTTACCAACTGTATATTCACTAATACCTTTTGAGACCTGCTTACAAAACAGAGTAATATCTGGTAACACTTTATTTGGAGGGTCCGCTTTAGACATTCTGCTAATAATGAGTATCTTTGCACCTACATGTCAACTAGCAGTCAGAGTATTAGTAGTTAATATCTTCTAACACATTTTATTTTGATGGGTTCAATATATTACATTTTTTTTCTTAGATTTGCATGATACAAATTCGCACTTCTGACTTTTCTTCTCATAATTGTGAGAAATAAACTCAACTATGAACTAAACAGTCAGAACTGCGAGATATAAAGTTGCAATCACATGAAAAATAAGGCCAGGATTATAACATAAAGTCACAATAACAGGCTTTCATAGTCTCGGGGACATCCTGAAAAATATTAATACGTTAATATGTTTTTGTTGAATGACATGCACAGGTGAATCATGCGCAATGAGACAAAATGACTCTGATAAATGCAACATCATGTTAGAAGAGGAAGTGCATCATAAATTGCAAAATATCACTAGTCAGTCAGAGACCTCACTTCACTAACTAAGAGGGTTGCTCAGGCTATCAGAGCACTTTCTAGGGAAATTAAATACTTATAGTTGCATCTGCATACTCAGCTGAAAAACCAGTGCTTAAATATCCAAAACATTACACACTACACACTAATTTTCATTTCATGTTGTCTTCGCACACCAAAAAGTAGCAAGCATGCAACACTTCTCGCTAAATATTCAATGTTGCCAAACAAATTACATCAGCCTCATAGCAGCAGTGATTAAAATAGATATACACACACACAGAGTGCTGTGGTCCAGCTCCACTGGGCCGTGATGGGACGGTCTATGATCTCTGGACTCAGTCCCGGGTTAGAGGACGTCTCCTCCTGATCCATTCCACCATCTGCTGCTAGCCAGACAGAGCACACCATCGGGAGAGAGAAAGAGAGAGAGCTAGAGAGGGACAGAGAAAGCGAGGTCGAAAGGCTGGAGACAGTGAAAGCAGGAGGGAGGACAGAACGGGCCTGGGCAGGGCATGTGTGATCAGTAGGGACATGGGGTCGTCTGTTACCTGTCCACCTCCAACCTCAGACCATCTGCTCATGGGAGCGCAGGAGCAAGGAAAAGGAGGAAGGAAAAAAAAAGGAGGCGGGACAGAGGGATGAAAGAGTGCAGAGAAGGAGGAGAGGCGGGATGAGCTGAAACGCACAATGACTGACAGCGTGTGAGAGAGAGAGTACATATCCCCCCCCCCCACCCATATATTTACCTTATATCATAACATAATTTATAAAATTAGACCCGTGCGGAGTTAAACACTGAATTAATATAATTAATTACATTTTAAATGCATACAACATAATACAAAATCAGTTAATCTTATCATTCTATGAATTTGTGAACCCTAAAAGATTTTGTAAACATCTACATCTTAAAGTTGTTCTTGCATAAAAAGGATTGCATTTTAGATGCTGAAAATCTGTTTCAGTGTGTCTGTCCAAACATACAAAAAATGAACCTGTGCTAGAACTACTTTACATACAAATACCTATGAATACTAATAACATCACGTTATATATGGATAGAAAGAGCAGGAGGTGAGAACAGAGACATGAACAGGGACAAGACGCAGTAGGCAGACAGAGAAAGACACGCACGCACGCAGCTGGGAAGCAATGCGAACAGGCAAAGAGTAAATAAAATTGAGATGGAGAGGGTGGTGCTGCGTGCGTGTCTGTGTGTGTGTGTGTGTGCTCGTGTGTGTAATTGGAGAGGGTGCGGTACATTCAAGAAAGTCAGAGCGCATATGCTGACGAGTGAGTTTTGGAGGGGAAAATTGAGTTTGAAACAAGGGGGAAATAAAAAATGGAGCGATGTAGAGATAGATAGAGGAATAGAGGGATGGAGATGTATAGGCCAGTTAACACAGGACGAAAAACAGAGCGGCCACTTCACAGAATATTACTTCCCAGAATCTGTCTCTGTAAATCCCTTCGCAAATGAAAAGCAGCAAAGAGCCTTTGCATACATAAGTCATCTTGCCGTAATTGTCCTGCAGCCCCTCCCCTCAATCGCTCACATACTGTATAAGACACAAAAAAACAACAAGCAGAACAACAGCAGGCCAAACTTTCATCTTAATATAACCCAAACTAACACTAAATTCAGTGCCACTTTATATTAAGTGTCCCTAATACCTGTGTACCTCCATAGTAACTACATGTGAATGTAGTATGTAACCACAGTGTAAGTACACACTAGTACATAGTATCTACAGTTGTAATATTTCTGTAACTACACACATGTAACAATCCTCCGAATGGTATTTGTAAGTACAAATGTGTAACAGGACATTGGTAACAACATTTTTTGGTAAAGAAAGTGCAAATGTGTAACAGGACTATATTACATGTGTGAAGTTACAGAAATATTACAGCTGTAGATACTATGTACCGGTGTGTACTTACACTGTTGTTACATACTACATACACATGTAGTTACTATGTTAGTACACAGGTATTAGAGACACTATAAAGTGGGACTCTAAATTCTATTACAAAAGTTCAGGTTAAAAAGGTTTTGAGTCTGATATTGTAAGTCCATCTCCAATAAGAAAATAAAAAAAGTACAGTATTACCAACAAAGCTAATTCAGCATCAACCATTATGTATCATTGCACACACTGGAACCTTTGCATAACATTTGTATTAAGTAATATTATATCATTCTTAAGTAATAAACCAAGGCCTCATTCTGAACCACTAAATTGAAAGTGGACCCTTGATTGCAAACAGCTCCAGACTATTATTTCAGAAGAGAAAAAAATATATTCAGGATACAGGATTTATTGAGACAGGAAGAGATCAGAAAATAGATCAACAAAAGGAGGTGATTCATTTATCAGAAGATAAATGAATGAGCAGTGGTGTTGTGCAGCAGAGAAAGTTGTGCAGACAACAATCGATACGTCTCTGTAACAGTCCTGAGAGGAGCGTACCGTTAGCAAACAGCTGCTCTCAGCTCAGCCTTCAGCTCCACTGCCTCTATTCTTTCACCTTGCTTTCAGCTTTTTAACTGAACATGATTTGAAGAGAGAGAGAGAGAGAAACACACAGATAGATGGAGAAATGGAAAAGGATAGACGGGGGGAAAAAAAATTAAAAAGGAGGTCAATATTGGATTATGAGTGAAAACAATGCATGTTTTAAAGTAAAATAAAATTTTATTAAATTAAATTAAAAATGGCGTCTGTAATTTACTGTAATTTTCACAATATAACAAAACCTCTCGTAACCTATTTTTAATATCATACAGCTTACTAAAGATAAGAATAGATATTTATATTCAACAACAGCTGAAATACAAATGCCCAATCATTTAAACATATGAGCACTTTTTCCATAAATACACAGTAAATAAATACAAACTCCAAAGCATACATAAGCTGTCTGTCACCCCGGCACACTGCTTCCCTCATGCTGTTATTATTATATTAGCAGTTATTAGCTACTTGGAGGGAAACGTATAAGGGGAGAGGAGGGGTGCAGTGAGTCGTGGAGTGATGTTAATAAATCATGTTTTCATCTCTTCTTGCTTTTTTTTTTAGGTTTGTTTTTTTTTTTTTTCATCTGAATCAACTCCCCCCTCGCCATCATAAAAAACAATCTGCCTAAATAGTTGGCAAGCGAGAAAATAAAACAAACGCACAAACAGCCAAACAGCCTAAAGCAGACTCGGAGATTCACTGCCAGTTTTGTTGTTTGCATTGATCATCAAATATGTAAAGTGATTAAAAATGTTGGTGTTAGTGTAATATGATAATTGGTGGTGTTGTACAAAGCAGAGTAAAAAAGTATGGGACTCCTTGTGAAAATGCATCTACTTCACGTTACTTAAATTAATATTAAGTATAAAATATATATTCAGTATAATTGTAATGTTATAAATATATAATAAATCGACAACATGGTTTCTGGAGGATCATGTTACACTGATGACTGGAGAAATGACAGCTTTGCCTTCACAGGAATAAAAATGATATATTTGAAAATTATATTTAAGTTAACTTTTTAACTGTAATATGTTTTTTTTTATTGCTGTTTTTACTGTATTAAGCAAATAAATGCACTCTTAATTATAAACACAAGGCCCAGTTTTACTAAAAAGGTTAATCATAATTGCAGTCATTTCATGCACAAAATAGTTCAAGACATGATTTTGGGATGTTAAATAATGATGTAAATACCAGTAATTTGACGAGTGCAAATGTCTCAGGTCACGTGTTGAAGCTCTAGCAGGTGGTTTTTATGTCCAGACACATTGGCCAGTCATGCGACGCCTCTCCGATTGTGTCTTGTCATTCGGGTCAGGCCCAACAACAACTGTGTCCATGCCTTTTCAGCGCTAATTTGTCACTGCGTGTCTTTAGTAAAACCTGACAAGATATTTTTCACGCCAAAAGACAGTGTGCTCTGGCACAAGCTGTTAGTAAAACTGGCCCTAAGAATGAACTGGTAGAGATTTTGAACTATTGTCTATTTTGCCAATGTATAGGCCTTGGTTAAATGTACACACTTGTAAGTGATATGGTTAAATATTATATGTTTCACATATATACATATAATATCAATTGATTAACACATTAATACTATTAATACTTACACTGATGACAAGAATTATAAAATTTATAGTATGGCATCAAAAATTTTAATATCATAAAAACATTACTTAAAGCAAAAATTGCTATATTCTGAGATATATTGTTACTGTGAAATAAAATCACTTTCATATTGTCATTTTCAATATTCACTTTCATATTGATTGTTATATTGTCCATGCATTGCTGGATTTTTACATAAATTTGTTACATATACAGAACACAACAACATGTTATACAACAGTGTTATAGAACGCTTCTAGCATTTTAGCATTAATACAACCTTCAAAAGTTTAATTTACACAAATGACATCAATGTGTAATTTCAAGAATACATATAGCCTACATATTACCATGAACCCTGTAATATAAAGTCTGACCCTTGTATATTACTAGAGCTAAAGTAATAGGCTATTGAAGCCTCGGCGGCTTGTTGTTAGCATAATTGACGAGATATTTTATGGTTAGCGTGAGGTGATGTGTTATTTGTCTAGATGTCAGCGGCGCAAAGGCATTTCTCCCTGATAAGCCCAACAGCACAAGGTTAAGCAGTGGAGAGGGCAGCGCTCTAATTCCCCGCTCGGCAGGGAAGATTGACAGCCCGTTTCACTCCATGTCCTCGGCAGTGTTTTCAGGCAGAGCGTACAGACAGTCAAACGCAGTGATTTGTGTTCCCACTCACGCCACTAGTCCTGTTTACAACCACTGACTCTCCCCCCAAGCTCGCTAAATAGCATCGCTATGTGTGTGCGTGCGCGCGTGTGTGCGTTTAGCGGCGAAAGGAGGACATTAATTTGCTTTATCATCTCACCCCGCCTCAGTCTCCACTGTCAGCCTGCCCTCGCTCCTTAATAAACGGCTTGTGTTGAAGAATTGAATTTAAACCAGGGCCATCCAGCATATTTCTCTACGAAGAGAAGGAGCGAGAAAGAGGGGGAGAGAAGCACATCAATAAAGTCGACAGCATTTAAGAGGCAGACAACCTTTACAAAAGAGCGTGCCCGCTTAACGGCCTGACATTGGCGCTCGTAAAACAGCGTGGCAAGCGAGCACAGCCACAAGGCAACGGCCCATGAGACGCTGCCGTTTAAAGTCATAACACACAGCAGAAGCCAGAGTGGAATGACAAGACACAATCGGAGAGGCGTCGCATGACTGGCCAATGTGTCTGGACATAAAAACCACCTGCTGGAGCTTCAACACGTGACCTGAAAACATGTAACATATGTAACATTTGATGCCAGTCTTGAAAAAGGAGAGATCAGACTGGGCGAAATTGTCAATCACACATTGGGGGGGACAGCTGTGGGACTTTTTGTGTTGGCGCATGCACACATTTTTTAAATCTTTGAATATTGGGGGGGACGTGTCCCCCTGTCCCCCCATAAGATTACGCCTATGGTCTATATCTTATGTGTATTTGATTTAATCAGAAAACGGCTTGATTATAAATCAGGATATTAACCCAGATTAACATCTTGTAAGATAGAGCTAGTTTAACCTAATAATGGGGTGCATTTCAGTCACTATTTCATATTCATTCCGTTTTACTGTCAACAGAAACCATTAAATACATCAGTGAAAATAGTTATATTGAGAATTTGGGTGCATTAAATTATATTATGTGACTACAGAGAAGCAAGATAATATGACGCACTGAGGTAATAAATATGCAAATTGACGTATGACGTCTTCGTGGTTGTGAGGGGGGGCCTACAGCAACCTGTAGCCTAGGGGCCCCTGGACATGTTAATCCGGCCCTGGTAGTCATGGAAGTAGTCACACTTTCTGGTGTCAAGAAACAAGTGTGTTTCTGTGGAGTGGAGGACGAGGGCATCTCGAGTCACATGGGTTTGTAGCACGTAAACAGCTGACACGGGCGGGTTAGGATTGTAGAAGTAGGTCAGATCTGTCAGCTGAGACAGACTGCACTGGGACATGATGTCCTGCTCGTCTCTGTCTGTCTGCATCTGTCAGGTCACGATCAGCAAATGACCACCACTGTCTCACTCCTGTCTGTGTTCTCTCATCTCTTATTGTTTTCTTTCTGCATCCCTCTCATGCTCGTCCCTGCTCATTTTTACGCTCTTGTAAAAGCAGCAGAGGTGTTTGTCAGGTTTACTTCAGGTCTGTGTGCTAAAGTCATCCTGTCCACCAAGTTTTGTTTGAGGTTGTCCTGTTGGGGTTCATACTGTTTTCACTAGTTTTTATATGGACCGTATTTCATATTGTATGTGTGCTGAAGGACATTAATGATACGACCTTTGCAACTTGTTTTGAGGTTAAAAATCATCATGATGCATCAGTTGCTGCATTTTTCATTCAGGTGTTTCAGGTCTAACAACAAAACCTTATACTGGTTATACTGTACTATTTAAATTCATTGTTTATATTGTGGCGGGAAACCCCGTAGGACATCAATGTCGCCCTGGCTAATCATCGGGAACACCTGGACCTCGTTATTGTGGGCCAATTGGTCATTGGCAGCTTCACATAAAAGAGGAAGAAGGCTGTCATTCGAGGAGACGCATCTCCATGCTGCCTAACGCTACGACTTACTCTGTCTCTCTATTACCCCTCAGAATTGTTGTCATGACTGCTTAGCCCAGACACATCACTTACTCGGGAAGAGCACCGCCTCACGGATCACCACGCACTGGAAAGGGAAGAAGGAATCACCGCAGCACTTACCTGTCGTCTCACCGCACCAGCCAAGTCACTATCTTTCATTACTTCTGTTAATAAAATCCATCATTCGGGGGTTAAACACAGTGCCCTTGTCGTGTTGTCTTTCGCTGTCAGTCACAATATACATATAAACACAGACTGCCATTCAAAAGTATCACAGGCTCAAAAAATATTAAGCAGCACTGATAACTAATCAGCATATCAGAATGATTTCTAAAGGATCATGTGACACTGAAGACTGCCTAATGATGCTTTGTGTCAAAGGAATATTTTTTTTTTAAGTATTAAAGTATATTAAAATAGAAAGCCATTAGGCTATTTGAAATTAGTAATATTTAACAAATAATTTTTTGCTTTGATGTGCAGATTATACGTTTTATACTGTGTGTATATATATATATATACTTTTTTTGACACGTTCATACATCAGTGTTAGAATAGTTGATGTATGAACTTGTCCTAAAAAAGTTTTCTTATGTTATTTGTATGTTACATTATTTCTCGACAGTTTTGCTGTCACACCAGGACACAGTCCCATTTTTTTTGTCAGCTACCCATGTTATTTATTAGGATTAACCCCTTGAGATACACCATCTAAGTCCCTCGATGTATAACTTCAAAATAACTAAAACGTTTTTTTAAGTTTAATATAAAAAAATAATTTAAATAATAATAATTAAATTTAAAAGTAATAATTGTATTTCTTATTGTTGCATTTGTATTTTATTTGTACAATTGTATTTGTTTGTAGGTTGTAATATATGCTCTTACACACTTACAAATACATCAAATATTATAAAGAGTTATTATAAAGATTAATAATTATGATATATTATATTATTAATATCTAACTATTAACATATGTGAACACAATTATTAATCCTATAATAATATATATGCTAAAGACACACATAATAATGTAAACATAGATGTTCAAATGAAATTTCGACTTTTTAATGGATCTGCTTCATCACTGACTCGCAGCGTGTCTCAGACTGAAAAGGCTGCAGACAATAAAGTGTCATCCATTAGTTTTTTACCTTTTCAGCTGCGCTCTTTTGGCACCTCTCAAAGCCTCGGCTCTTTTGTAACTCAGCATGAGAGACCAGGCCTGAAGTCTGTCTGTCCTGCTCCCCGTCCTCATTAATGTGGAAGCTGGCCTCATGTTTGTTTATTCTGCAGTTTTTGTTCATTTCAAACCACGTCCGTCCATAAGCGCGATCAATGCTGGTCCTCTTAGTCACAGAGAAGCACAAAAACGGTGTGTTTGTGATGTGTTGATGGAGTCTTTTGTGACGGTGACATGAGAAGAAAATCTGTCTCCTTCACCTTCCCCATCTCATTCTGGCTGTAGTTCTTAACCGCAATGAAAAGACTGAATACAAAAGGGTCTCGTGAGGTATTTATAAAACTCAATGAGATTAATTACATTCACAGTCTGATTTTCCCGGTTCCTCATAATGCACGAGAAGAGCGTGCAAGCTGATAATAATTCGTATGAACCTTCACCAGCTTCAGTGAGTGCCAATTAATTTGACATTTGCCCGGATAATGAAGAGTGTGGAGGATCTCGTGATGAATCACACAACAAAAGAGTCACGCTCGTCAACAACATTATCTTCATCTGATGAAACACATTTATGTTCGCTTCATCTTCTTTTTTACCGAGGTTTTGCACAAGCTCAAGTAATATTTCACCAATATTAAACCAGAAATGTTTTTATTATTATTTAGCATCATGACACAATGTAGTTTTCATGTAAAAAAAAAAAAAAAAAGTTGTTTTTGCATCCATTAGGCCTATATAAACATTTAAACTACTTTGTAGCAAATTACTTTTGTGCAGCAAGTATGCATTAATACGCTGAACATTTTAGGACATCCTCAGACCTCAGTCATAAAATGAAAAGGCCTCAGATTAAATAGCCTTTGTCAATGGACCAAACGACATAGTAAAAAACAACGTCTGGTGTCAGGTCTCGTACAATCAGGCATTCGTATAAACAAACTCAGGTGGAGTGTGATGTGTTGGGTTGCCCCGCCTTAGCGGCCCATGAAAAGTGGTCATGTGGAACCATAGATATCTATACTGACTAGATAGGCCCTCTGATGCAGCTGTTTATAGGAACAATGAGTCAACGCGGACGCCATCTTGTGTCGGGGGAAGCCGCGTCTACTCTGCATTAGTTAACATTGGCAGAGAACTATCAAAGATTCAAATCCCCTTAATTTGCTTAATTTTCAACCGATTTTCAAGCCGATTTTCAACCGATTTTTAATTTGGCTCAAACCGCTCTCTCCTGAGTGCTATTGCCCATGACTGACGCCTCTGTTTATCACTTGGTAATCTACAAACAAATCAAATCCAAAAGCATTTTTCATAGCATTTTTGTAGTTTACTTCAAGGGACATAGCCACATGATAGCAGTGTTAATGGGCATTCATTCACCGATAAGGACGACAGCAATAACTAACCATAGCAATAAAAGCGTCCACACTGACCATTGACAAGCAATGTCTCTCCAAGTGTTAAATAATGTATGGCTACAATGTGATGGGTTCTGATTGACTATTAGCTTCCAGTTTTTTATCGTTCTCAAATCGCTCTGAAAGTGACCCCAAGTGGTATCGTTCTTCATATGGTTAACGTTATAGTTTATGTGTGAACGTCGTCCTCGATATAAATACATTATGTTCATTGTGGGTTTTCATAACGGGCCAAAAACAATTTGCACTAGCATGGGTAATTAACTAACTTACGTTAGCATGGATTAACTACGTTACGTGAGGTCGTCAACAAAGGACTGAAACATGACACTGAAACAATATAATTTGGTAACCAATGCTAAACTAATTAAATTTTATACTTAGGATAACATGCATTTCACAAGTTTTTTGTGCCTGTTTAAACAGTTAGTAATTGTGCCATCAAACGGTAATGTGACGTCACACGGGGCGGGGCAACGTAACACATCACACTCCAGTCCGTTTTTGCTGATGCCTTTTAATCGCAGTCCATTTCGCCCCATGCCTGATTGTACGAGACCTGACACTGGACGTTGTTTTTCCCGAGACCTGAAGCCTTTCAGTCTAAGTCACGATGCCGTTTGGTCCATTGATAAAGACCTTTTAGTCTGAGGCATGATGCTTTTTAATTTTTCTGTTTTACCTCGCCCACCCTGGCCCCACACTACTTAATAGCCGATCACAAAATTGTTATGATATTCAGTTGAGCATCCTATATTTTACTATTTCCGCTTTCTTTCCGCAACGCAGTATCCACTCCCGCCCACACCCACAAACCTGCTAATAATGTATTTCAAGAGTTCAACGCTTTCCTTGTAAATAAATAGCGTGGGCAAGAGTTCGGCGTTCGGCTTGTTCACAGTCTGCCCCCAAAAAAGCTTTGAAGGACAGCAGGCTAGATAGGGCTGGGTGTCCAATGATAAATATTAGGAGACGTATGGTGTATGTGTAATAACATTATGGAGTAAGGGAAGGTTGGGCGGGGGTTGGACTTGGGAGAGTGAGGGAACCTCTGCGGAGGTGGGATATGAGAGAGCAGGACCTCTGCGGAGGTAGGGGGAAGGGAAGCCTCTGCGGAGGCGGGAATGAAACCTCAGCGAAGGTTTGGAGGCCTTCGCGAAGGTGGGATAGGAGAGAAAAAGACCTCTGTGGAGGTAGGGGAAGGGAAGCCTCTGCGGAGGCGGGAATGAAACCTCGGCGAAGGTTTGGAGACCTTTGTGGAGGTGGGATAGGAGAGAAAAAGACCTCTGCGGAGGTAGGGGAAGGGAAGCCTCTGCGGAGGCAGGGATGAAACCTCGGCGAAGTTTTGGAGTCCTTTGCGGAGATGGGATAGGAGAGAGAAAAACCTCCGCAGAGGTTTCCCGCCTCTGCAGAGGCCCTCCTTCCCCTACCTCTGCAGAGGCGGGAAACCTCTGCAAATGTTTTGGAGACCTCTGCGGAGGTGGGGTATCTTTCAGTGGAGGGGAGACAGAGAAGAGTCTGAGTTGGGTTTGTGCTTTGGGTGGGGCTGAATAGGGTTTGCATGGCTTGGAGAATAGATGAGGGATCTAGTCGGATGTAGTTTCTCAATGCCTCTCAGGACCAGCGGCCTAGGGTTTGGATTTGGTGGGGGGCTAGACCTCTTTTGGCAGCTGAAGTGGCAGCTCCTATTCTAAAGGAGTGGGAGGAAAATCAGTCTGGGTTAACTCCGGATCTTGCTAGGATGGATTTAAGCTGCTTTTGAAACCAGAACCTGGTGATGGGCTGGTTAGATTCATCTATCAAAAGGGGCTTTAGAGGGGAGGAGGCAAACGAGCTTCTGTAAGCTAGATAAGCTCGTAGAGTTTGGAAAGGTTAGGTGGGAGACTGATGTTTGAAAATATAAATGTGATGACCCTTGTTTAACTGGTCAGTCTTGCTATGTTTAATGAAGAAGGTCATAGTTGCGTGGTCGAGAATGGAGAGGTCAGAAATAGTGGGATGGAATGTGGGATTGAATGGAGAGTTAATTGTGAACTCGGAACTTCTTAGGAAACCAAAAAACGCTAGGGTTAGCTAGCGTCTAGAGTGCGATTGACTAGAAGGGAGCTATAACCTCGCCGTAGAGTTGAGATGCAGAGAGTTAAGATCTCCAAAGTAATAGGGAGCCTTTGGTCGGGACGGGAAGGATTTTCTCTCTGTAGTCCTTTGATAATTAGGTGAGTTTGAGCGTTGGAGATATTATGGGAGGTGGTGGGCGATTCTTCAACTACGGGCACTTTTGGCCTTGTGAAATTGTGGACTTGTGAATTTCAGTAAATATAGAATTAA
>JAUCNO010000710.1:6100122-6111836 GCA_032353835.1 Enteromius viviparus | reverse complement strand
GAGAGAGAGAGAGAGAGAGAGAGAGAGAGCGAGAGAGAGAGAGAGAGAGAGAGAGAGAGAGAGAGAGCGAGCAAGGAAAAGCAAAGAACCGGACTGAGAAATGTACAGAAAGAAAAGTGGACAGACATGCCCAGGAAAAAGGAGGGCAAGGGAGAAATGGTGAGGTTGAGGCCAAGGCACCTTTTCACCAAGAACAGTCAAAAAAGAGAGATGAATAGTGTTGAAATGAAATATAGAGATTGCTTGGACAGAAAAATAGAGCTGGAGATAGAAATGTAGTGGTTTGTGTTGTCATTCAAGTGTCAACTGCAAAACCTCAAAGATACACACATTAAAAACAACAACTTTTCATATTCAATACATACAAACACACTGAAGAATGCTCTTTTTTTGGTCAGTCGTTACAAAGCAATCAATAAGTCTGATGCTACAAATGCTTTCAACAAAATGGAGGGAAATGGGGAGCGAGAGAGATTAAACAAGTGCACTTCGACCATGCTTCAAGCTGTGGTTCAGATACAGGCTCATTACAGAGGGGAAGTATGTGTGACAGATAAAGTTAACATTAGTCAAGAGTGTAAGTGTGGCTGTGGAATGGTCTCAAGGTGTATATTAGTTTGACCTACAGTAGTAATGCTTGAACATTGTGGACATTGTGAATTCTTGGTTATGCTTCAAAATCAAGAGAGCTGTCAAGTTAAATATTAAAAGTCACAGATGGTTCTCAAAACCTAACGAATATTTTTGGGCACCAAACAATGCACGCATTCCAAAGAATTGTTAAAAAAAATTTTCATAACTTGGTGTAACACCATGCTAGACAACACAATTGAACATGATACACAATTACAACAACCTAAACGACAAATGACACACATAACTTTTGTAAATTTATGTTTGTCTTAAAACCCATTTTAGCTAAATTTTTAGCATCAGCAGCATTCTGTGGTTTGGCGTCATTAGGGTTAATGCTTACCTAAATGATCAATATACTGTACAATTCAAAATGTTTTAAAATGTATTTTATTCCTCTGATGACAAAGCTGAAATTTCAGCAGTGTCACAAGATCCTTCTTAACATGTGTTTTTAATTATTTGAGCATGAAAGCGTGGTTGTTTCAAAACCTTTCGAGGTGCAAGGCAACTGAAACCTCACAGTCTATTTGCTGTGGGACAGTAGGACACTGGATGTCTGGAGGGGGGTTTTAATCACTAAGCCCCTGCATCATTACTAACGAGCCTCACACATACGCACAACTGCAATCAAAGCAGCGAGACAGCATGTACCACGTCCGGCGAGATTTTATCACAATCATACTAACGAGCCCCTCCGCACACATACTACAATAACTACTAAACCAAACAACACGCTTTAACACTCTCCGTACCCTTTATTCTCTTCCATCTCATCACCATATCTGTTACCCACAGGCTCCATCCATGTCACTTTGTCCCCCAGCTGTATGGTCTTATTCACATTATTATTAGCAGAGGCCACAGTGTTTATAACCTGATGTCATTACATGAGAAATAAATTTGCCTCGATTTTCTGACATACAAGAGATCTTTGTAACATTAATACATCTAGTAGAATTCAGTTTAATAAAAAAGTATTTATTGAATCAAGATCCAAAAATTACTTCACATGAAGTCACATGAGTAAAAATTGCATGTGCTAACCTCCGAAGCAAGACATTCACCAATAATTACGCATCATTGCACCAAAGGCCCCACCCACTGCCACTTAGCCATTTAAAGGTTGACTAATACGAGCATTGCCTTGAAATTTACCAGAACTTATAAATCAATGATGCTTCCTACGTATATTGGTTACAGTATAGACTATATATGATGTTTTTAATGCATGTCATGTGCTTGAGTCTGCGGACAACAGGACAAATGGAAGAGTAATAAACATTTGATTTGATGCGTTCGGTTTAAACGGCTCATCTCATCAGATGATTGTATGTTTGTAAGTAACGTTTGACTAAAGATTTGGTAAATGAGGCACAGTGTAATAGAGAGAAAAAGAGAAGCAACCATCTGTATTGGATTTGACAGCAGCTGCATGGCAAAGTGTATGTTACTGTACCTTTGTATGTAACATCTAAATGATGATTTGAATTAAATAAGGTTTAAATAAGGTCATAACACTCACTTGCATGGATGAGCAAGAGGGCATTGATACAGCTCATAAGGTTATAACAAGTCATTTTATGTTTTTTGTGGACTTTTAACAACCCTGACCTTGCCAACAATAACGTGCAGGCAAAAAATATGAACATTCAGTTGTAAAACTCATTGGTGAAAGACATGTGCAAAAAAACAAACAAAACAAAACCATGGACAGAGGCGATAACAATACCTTCCTCATCCCAAATCCCATCTATCCATCTTTCCTCGGCAGCATTATGCGTTTTGCTTCATTAGACTTGAATCTCATCTCCTGACTGCGTTCAGTGCCAGCCACTGGGGAGATGCGCATCGGGTTCAATGGCAGAGTTAATACACACTTAACACGCATGTCTGCATCAGCCTCACCCTACACACACACAAACCCATATATTATTTTGCACAGCCATTAAACCCCAAAACACAAGCTAGAGTGAGGGAGGGACAGAAATCAGACTGGAGCATTCATGCAGGGTGAACGGTATATTTGTTTATGTGTGTAGGATGAAGTAAGGAGGTAAATGTTGAAGAGATCAAATGAAAAGTTTGGGTAATAAAAGGTATGAAAATAAATAGCAATGTGTAAAATGTGTGTGAGAGGGAGTGCGCACGAAACAGACATGAGGCCCCAGAGAGTGTAAAAGCGTCTGCTTTCATTACTTTTCAGAGGCTTTTAGTTTAATTGTATTCTTATGGTACGTCTCTGGTGAATGGAAGGGTTTGCTGAAGGATAAAAGTCTGTTTGCTCTCCATCTCCCGCTGAGAATTGTGTGGGAAGAAAATCTGAAACTATTTTTTTTTTTTTTGTTTAAACCGAAACTCAAATAAACTACTCAAACAAATACATAAATTACCTCTCAAATATAAACACTTTAAATATTCATAAAATATTAAATAGTGCGCTAAACGCTATTTAAAATTGAGCGCAAATGATCGCCCACTGTTTCACAGTGGCCTTGATTCCAGACGTTTTTCCCCATTCATTTTCTGTAGAGGCACTAAAAAGAAGTTTCAATATAAAAACATGAGCTAACTAACCAGATTCAAATTCAGTCCCATTACAAACTTCGATTTAAAGCAAAAACAGTATTTGGAACTGGATACGTGGTTTATTGTGCATATCGAAATCACACAGACAGTAGATTTCAAATATATCCAAAGCTTACACTTTAAAGAGAGTCCCTTTTTGTAATTATTTGTGAAATTTCTTTATCAGTGTTTTGCATTTATTAGGTTTGCACACATCACCTCAAGAATATGAATTATTTTATAAGAATATTTTATTATTATCATTATTTATGGAACCTTGCCAAAACAGCAAGAAAGAGCAGTTAAGCAGTAAACTGGGTTTTAAAAATCACTAAAGGTGAAAAATACATGGCGATATTTAAAGGTATCTGTGAAAAAAATTTAACGAAACGGAGAGACAGTAGGGGAATGCTTACATAAATACGTTTATCTTGTTATGTTGGAGGCCTCATAAGATTCTCATAACTTTAGCTCTGTGTATAAGATGAAAAGATCTTTGCGGATCCATTATCCTTTTTCTATCACCTATCTCAACACACAAAAGCCGTGGAGGGGTAAAAATCGCTCACATCTAGACTCTGACAATAGTCTTTCATGGCTGATGGACAGCGCTGCGGGCCAGAAGCCACGAGACTAGCGGTGTCAAGAGATAATGATCTACGGCCGCATTTATTCTGCGCCATTGACTGCCTTGCTGTAGTCTATACGTCTACTTAACTAACATGCGTGCCCGAAGAGATAAACAACCGCTGCTCTCTCCACATCCCTCTCCATACATCTCTGTCCCTTCTCCTTTCCCGATCTGTCTCATCCGCCACCTTCTCTCTCGCGCTTTGCGTCACTTTCTATCAGTTTATCTCTTTCCCTTTCCCTTAAATATCCATCCATCTCTTGTTCTATCACAAGGCCACAGCATCCTCCATTCATCATAGAAACAGCGCTGTCTGAGAGCATCTATCTGCAGTGCGTGTGGAGACTAGTGACAAATCAAATGTTCGGATACTGAGCCAAAGCAGAGACATAATAAGGAGGAGGAGACGGATGTGAAAAATCGTCAAACTCCATGGGGCGGCTGTAGGATCGCAAGCCCCGCCTATCTGTTCATAAAGGCAATTGCCTTTTTTGATAAACTAGTCACAACTTACTGCACTGAGGATCTAGGACTAGTCCTGACCTTCACTAGCAACAGTGAGATTCTTCTTAACAGTGAGAAGAAAGCAAACAGAAAAGTAAGCAACAATTTTTGTGTCTGAAAAAAAATAAAATAAATAAAAAAATAGGCCCTTGTTTTGAATGACTTCTGCACATCTGTAGCCACAAATCAGTGCATTGGTGTGATCTTCAACTCCGTTTCACACGCAGATTTCACGCATCCCAATGTTGAATTGGAAAGAGAGGCTCCGGTGGTAACAAACCCGGAAATAATGGTAAACCACCAACCTCGATCTTCTGCTACCGTGATTTATGAGCCTAGTTGTAGAACGAGGGGGGCATGTCTGCTGCTGCTGATGCTAATATTTTTCAGCTGTTGGCATCCAAAGAGGCATGTCGAAACCAGTATATTTTTGAAAGGGCACAGTGATTGGATAGAGGTCCAAATCACCCATGTTAAAAGGTAAAGTTTAGGTTAACGTTACATTAGACAAACAAACTCAGGTTTGTTACCACCAGAGCCTTGCTTTCAAATTCAACATGGCGGCTGCATGAAATCGGTATATAGTTCAGTAACTGTAGTAGGTTTCTTAGCCATAACCTTGTCACCATTTTTCTTAAGCAAAGATGAGCTGAGCCTTTTTATTCTTCCTGCTGATGAGTAGGGCTGGGTATCGTTCAAAATGTCTTCAACCTCGAGTTCGATACTGGTTCCTGAACAATACTCAAATAGTTTTCAGTTCACACTTCTATTATTCTACCTTTACACTAGTGCATTATTTATTCTTACAATAGCCAATATAATTTTTTCCCCATATACATTTTTGTAGGCATCAAACATTCAATCAGTTTATCCCTTTTAATTAACCAAGATGTTATTTTATTGTTGGAAAATAAAAGGGAATTTATATTACAGTTTAAAACACTAAAGAAATACTGTTTTAATATTTTTTTGTAGTAGCCTGTTATGTACATTCTACTGAACAACAGTAATATATTTCTGCTGCAATGTCCAAACAGAGCTTTTATTTTGAAGGCTTGCCATTAAAAAACCTTTACAGTTCTGTGTGTACATGATATGACGATAGATTTACTCAAGTGAAACGGTCAAATGCTCTTAAAGTAACCCCGGGAGCAGTTCTGGAGATGTTATTCATGTAGCCTACTGTACTTATGTCCTGGTTTAGTGAGACGCAAGACGTTAAAATCGCCAGAAGTGTCACGCGCAGCTCAGTATGCTACAGTAGTAAACAAAACCGCGTGTCTGCGCCATACAGTAGCACAGAATTAATCTTTTTGCAGTTAAATATAAACACTATTAAAAGCGGGAGTGTGCCCACTTGTGTGTGAGGGGTAATTGTCATGTAAACCTGAGGTCTTCTAGAAATCGCAGCTTCTGCTATGGCTGTAAGGCCAATCCCTTTAGCCTTCACCTGGACAACCTCCTGTAAGAGCTGTAGTCACCTTAGAGCTGCCTGACATCATTGAATCTGAGTGAACATTGGAGGAATGCTACCAGTTAAATAGGGTTTATTACACAATTAAGCAAATGAAAAAGCAATTGCCAAATAAACGGCAATAACTTTGGAGGTATCCTTAAGTGTTCTCTAATTTTGATCAGGTCTTTTTCAACTATCTCGTCTGTTTAAACTGTGCTTCTAAATACAGTTAAAAAAAAATTACATTAAAAATGAATACTTTCAGTCCTGACCTTCAGTACAGTATACTATCCTGAGCTGTGATGAAAACGAGCGCATAGCAGGCATTTATTTAGTATTTTTCAGAGAGACGTCTTTAACCAAGGCTGCATGTATTTGTGAAAAACTATCACAATTTAAAAGACCCATTTTCTCTGTTAATGTATTTGAAAACGTACTTCTAAATGCTGAAGGTTTTAGCAGCCATAATTCCAGGCTTGAGTGTCACACAATCTTACAGAAATCATAATAATTAACTCTTGCCAATATGGCCAATAAGTAGAACATTTAGCCTTAAAATAGACAATGGCCAAAGATATAGTATCTTGGTGACACAAAATGCAGCAAGAGAGTACGTGTACCCGTTTATAGCCCTTTTAGCAGTATCAGATGTAATCGCGTTCTTCCGTTCATACACCACAATAACCTGCTCGTCCTCCCCCTCTCCACCTTTTTAGTCAGCGCACAACACCATTCATCCATCTGCACCTCTTACTCCGGCTTTCTCTGGGAGAGCGACAGAGACGGAGAGCTGTTCATCCTGTTTGTGGAGTTGACCTGCTGCAACCCTCTATTCAATAAAAGAGACAGAGTGATGGAGAGAGAGACGTGGGACTGGTGATTGGCCATTTGCGCCCTCGTATCTATCGATCAACAGATGTTGTATTGATCTCACAGTATAGCCACAAAAATTGCACACTTGATTGTAAATTGGACGCATACAGATAGAAAAAAATGGGCAGACTTGCAACAGCAAAAAAGAAAACGGAATTGTGACAAAGTAAGTGGTTCATAACTGAATGGGTTCAGAAACCTTGAGCAAGATTCTCATAATGCCAGAACTGAACCATCAATACACAAACAAATGATTCATTCCACACACTCAAGGACAACTCTCACACACAGGTTTTCATAAGCTTACCTGTGCACGCATGGCAGCACACATCCTTCACTACACACAAACATGAAGCTATACTGTACAAAAACAAACACAAATGCACACATTCCACCCACAGGGGATTATACGGGCCACGCGTATCTAATATTCGTAAGAGCTTTTTTCCTGAGTCCTGTTAAACAGAGCAGAGAGAGTATTAGAATTTCAAGAGGCTTTGAGGAAAAAAAAAAACTCAATTAGAAGCATCTCAGGATGTACTTGTGAGGATAAAAAAAAAAAGACAAAGAGAAAAATACACACACACAAAACACCAGCCAGTACCACCTTCTTTTCACATCTAATCCACTGGTTAGCTCATCAGAGCCGTTTTATGAAACAGCCTGCAGGTACGTTCTAGAAAACACTTCAGCCAAGCTTATTGCCATGAGTTTCCAACTGGTAAATCATAGAGGAGCCGGTGACCCCAGTCCCATTAGAAGGAAGAAAAATGGGACTCTTAAAAATGGTTAAGCATGTGATTTGTTCCCGTTTTTGCTTAATAGACAGTGAGGTCCAAAAGTCCACACTGAAAATCTGAGACTAAAAAAATCTTATTTAAAGTTTTAGGATGTTGAAATATTTAAAACAAAGAAGTACTACAAAGAAACACTTTGAATCTGCATTGTATCTAGGTCACTAATTAAATTATTAGATGCGTAATTTTTCAGTTGTAATTAGACTATTTGTCCTTCGGTCTCCACTTTGCATGCTATATTACAAAATGGATAGTTAAGAGAGCTGGCATTTAATTGGCCAGTTTAACACTGGTGTGAGCAGGCCTATAATTCTTGGCATATTCAATGAAGATTATAAAAACTTTAAAATTCTAATAATTGTTTTATGCCGAAGCAGTCTACAACGGTAACCGCAAAAAGAAACCATAACTTTTTTTTCCCCCTCCAGCTTATGAACCAATCAGAATCCACCTTCAGAATTTCTAAAGCACTAAAAAAAACATAATGGCAGGACATGCTAATAAGGGACATGCTATCATACATTAGTTTGGACAATATTATGGTTAATGTTATATGTGAAGAGATTTTTGTAAAACCTTAATTTTCAAAAAAAAAAAAAAAAAAAAAAAAAATGATCATAGCATTCCAATTAATCAATTGGAATAACAATAAAACGCGCTTAAAAAAAGTTATCAGTTTTTGCAAATAAACTCTACATTAACTTAATTTAATTTATAATTTGTTTTGTGTAAATGAGCCTTCTATCTTTATGCAGAGGGATGCCACATAATACAGCAAAAAAGCATATGTGAATCTATTAAATAAATGCTTTTTAGCTTTTTTAAAATCCCTTTTGGTAAATAAATAAATAAATAAATAAATAAATAAATAAATAAATACATAAATAAATAAATAAATAAATAATGTTTTACAGTGTGATCAAAATGAGTCAAGAAAATGTTAAATCACAAGTGCTATTACTTATGGCCCACTAGTCACACAAGGAACTTGAAGGTCAAGCTGAGAGCACTGCATTACAAGATACCATTTTCCACTCAGTGCTGTACGCTAAACACTTGGCAGCATAGTACATCATTGAAGCATTTCATAAAGAACATATGACACCGCAGTATGACAAAAAGTATGACATTTTGCAAAGAGACTGAGCGTCTGGAAGATTCATCTGTAAAAATGTCAGGTTCATAAGCTTCAAGAGGAATAGTTCACTCAGAAATGAAAATTCTATAATTATTTACTTACCAGTTGAGTTTCGTTTTTTTTGAGTTTGAGATATTATGAAGAATGTTTTAACTAAACAGCTGATGGTAGCCATCGACTTCCCAAAGAAAGAAAATACTAATGGAAGCAATGGTTTCCATCAACTGCTTGGTTACCAACATGCTTTAAAATCTCTTCTTTCAACAGAAGAAAGATTCATACAGGTTTGGAAAGTGATTTTCATTTTTACTATTCCTTAAAGCTTAATATTTAAAACTTATTGTAACTATTTTGATTGAATTTATTACCATTATTATTTTTATTGTATTAAATGTAATTCAGAAAGCACTATTGGCACAAAGAACCATCCACTATGCAAAATCATTTTCTGTGGGTCACTAAAACATGTCTCCTAATGTTTGAGAGCATGAACAAATTATTTTGTGAGATTTGGTGCACTGTATATATATATTTTTTTTTAAACAAGATTAAGCCACATATGAAATTCTTTTTATGGAACCAAAAACCTTGTATGCTGTCAGTCGGACAGGCTTTTAATTCTCCTTTTCAGCAAGAGCTCCAGATTTGTCTAATCCATGACTGTAACCAAATCTAAAGAGAGAATGGAATCAGCAGAAACCAGGATAACTGTTAAAATATGCCAGTAACAAACATGTCGTGCCTGTTAAGAGAAATACACAAACGCAGACAAGTTTGTGTTTTTGCCATAGTTTTTTTTTTCATACAGAAAGCCTGGATTCAAATACACAAGTGCTACAAGGAGGAAAAATCCCAAATAAACATCACAAGGAAAAATAAAATTAATAAAAAAAAGTTCCATAAGCATTTCCCCATTTTTACACTCCTCAATGGATTCGTCAATTTATTCGCCCTGTAAAATGAGACTAAACCACTTTTTAAGTCCATCTGAACTTCACCTCCATTTGGAAGCCAGTTTAGCTTGTGGGTCAAAAGTTCATGGCAAATTCTATGTCCAAATTTCCCAAGTAACAGAGGACAGTTCTGGAAAAAAGCTGTTTGTGGTCACACAGGATTGATAAAGTCACACAGGAATCTACTGAATGCTGATGTCATCATTACGAAGACACATGCTATCTACTGAAAAGTTCGCCACAATAACAGAGCTTGTCCTTGATTCCTTCTCAAAGAAAAATCCCTCCATCCACGACTGTAAAGGGGAATGTCTATTGGCTGATCACACTGTTTTTGAAGGAGGGATGAAGCTGAGATGGAGAACCGGTTCACACAGTGAAGGAGAGCACACAGTAGTGGCCAGTGGAAAGAGTTATGTAAAAAGTCCAGTCTTAATCCATCTTGTGTTCAACCGCCCAACCAATCTCAATCCCGCTCCATTCGCCCACGCTCAAGAATCCACAGCCACAGGAACTCTGGGATAGACTGGTGCAGAGACTGGCCATGTTTTCGGACGGGGTTCAACCTTTGGCAGCCTAACCACTCCCCAACACTGAGAAACCCGTCGGTAGGGCAGCAACAAAGAGGCCCCTCTGCGCTGGAGGGGATAACGTGAAGGAAGGGGCAGGTCAAGAGCTGGTTTAGGCATCTAAAGGGACAGAGCTCAGGGGGGTGTAAATCTAAAATAGCGCTCCTCCCCCCTTTGTAGGCAGTTGTGTGAGTGTGTGTAGGTGTGCGGGTCAGGTAACAGTAGGGGACGGCACTAGGACTGTTTGAGGCGTTTGCGAGGGGGGCCCAGGAAAGGGCACTGGGCGGAGGCCAGGGAGCGGTACGCCTCGGCTACCAGGTGTGGATGGGACGCCACCATTGACTTCCACCCTGAGGTCTCCATCACGTCGGACGCATGGCTGAGAGGGAGAAAGAAAGAGAGAGAGAGAGAGAGAGAGAGAGAAAGACACACGTTGAGAACACAGCCCTCTTCGCTGATCTCAGCACCCTGAGGGCACTGGCGCTGCACTATCACGCACACCAAAAAATGGCCTTTAACGACATTTACCCAGAGTGTGTTTGTGTGAGAGACACTGACCTCCCCCTAACCCCACTATGCTGTTGCCCCCAAACACTTGGCATTAATTGCAGCACTTGCTCACAGTGTCGACAACAGGTCTTGCGGGCACATGCCCATTCCACTTTCCCCAATGCAAAAGGTCACTGTGCGGTCAACCATCCACAAAGAACAGGTTACAAACACAGGCTTTCCAAAATAACTTGGAAGTAAACAAGAAGGGGGAGAAAAAAAACAACAAACAAACTGCTTTTATAGGTTTGAAAAAACTTTGGGTTTATAAATGTGTCAGTGGAGGAGAGAGAAAAAAAGCGCTAAAATTATCAAGCTTTTAGAGTTCAAACGTGCTTGCTCAAGATTTATCCACTGCACTGGCATAATGCAATATTTTTGGGAATCTAACCAAAAAGAAAATATCTACTAAAAGAGTACAATATCTCTAAAGATACACAAATATTTCAATTATGGTTGTCCCCTATAATCTGATCCTTATTTTTATTATTATTAGTTCCGGGCAATGATTAATCGCTATTAATTTAAGAAAAGAATGCTAGGTTTTTATATTAAACATATTTATGTATAAAGTAAATTTTATGTATATAACTATATACATGTAATATTTTCTAAATACATACTGCATGTGTGTTCCTATATAAACACAGTACTGTGCAAAAGTCACCAACAAAAAAAATCAGTTTACATTTCCAAACATTTTTTTTGTCATTAATTGTAATAATGCAGTGAGATTGTCTGCACAAGGAGTCTGACAACATTCAGAGCTGTACACAGAGATCTGATCTGATCATCATAAGTCTGTCTGGAATGACATGAAGTAACAGAACAAACTGAGACAGACCATATGCCAGTGCGGTTGGCCTTGGGTTCCTCCTAATGCAAGACAACGCTAGACCTCATGTGGCTGGAGTGTCAGCAGTTCCTGCAAGACCAAGGCATTGATGCTATGGACTAGCCCCAATACAATTGAGCACATCTGGGACATCATGTCTTGCTCCATCCACCAACACCACGTTGCACCACAGACTGTCCAGGAGTTG
>JAUCNO010000710.1:6026531-6057776 GCA_032353835.1 Enteromius viviparus | reverse complement strand
GTAATTTTAATTTTTGTGTTTTTCTGTGCGTTTTTCATGCACTGTTAATAAAATGATAACATTTTTATTCAGTGTTATTCATAATCTCTTATTTTCACCGCGTAAAAATTAGTTGTGTGGAAGTGGAAATTCTGATTGGCTGGTAACTTCAGAAAGTCGGTGATCAAAAAAGTTAATTTCGAACCATGTATGTGTATATATATATATATATACACACACACATATACACACAGTCAAAATTGTGTGTCCAAATGTTTGGACAAAACATCAGATTTACATAAGAAAAACTTTTATTGCTTGTTTATTCATTGTGTCTCATTTGGATACAGTAATGTAAGGTAAACTTCATTTGACTTCTAATTTCTAATCTTCTAATTATTTTAGTGTGAAAAGGCACTATTAAGTCCATACACTGTTTATAGAGGATCCCATATTCAATTATTAACAATACCTGCAGCAATCCATGATATTTTGGTAGAAACTATACAATCTTGGATATCATGGTACATTTTTGTATTATGTTTTGTTTTGTTAGATATCCATGTCTTAAATCAGTACCTTAGAGGTTGTTTACCTTCGTTTTTATGATACTAAACTAGAACGGTGACAACGATTCGGCTGCTTGGTTTAAACATTGACCAAGAATTCAGTAGCCACTCACATTCATAGATGCAGCTGCACACAGCGCATTAGTCAGCTTTTAGCCTCAATAATTACTACATGCCTTTCATTCCAAAGAGAATGAGAGGGGAATGGGGGTTTGTGGAGGCCCTGCTCTTTGCTTTCTCAGCTGAAGTTTGAGATAAGATAGGGTTTTCTACATGTGTGTGGCTTTTAGATGCCCCTGTTGGAACAGGACAGGTTTCTGTGCCAGATATCTGTTAAGCTGGGTTTCAGATGTAGAGCTAGATTTAGTCAGAGTGTTTTGAAAACACCTGCTCAGGCTTGTTTCCAAGCTGTTCATTTTAAACTGGCAGGAAATATGCACAAAAATATAGTATACACAAATTAATTCAGTGCCTTGCTGTAATCAGGCTCTTTCTTATGGAAGAGTATACCACTATATTTTAAAAGGCAAATGATACATGCTGGATCTTATTGATGTCTTTTTTGTAAATCTATGCTGACTTTTTTGTTCATTTAATAGATCCTTAATAAAAGTATATATTTCTTTCAAAAAAGAAAGAATAAAAATGTACTGATCCCAAACTTTTGAACAGTAGTGTAACAGTAAACTACTGTAACAGTAGTTCTGAACATTATTATTCATTTTAATTAAATGCTTCTCTTTTTAATATTTTAATGATCAAAGAATCCTAAAAAAAAATTAAGCAGCTCAACTGTTTCCAACAATGATAATAAAAAGTCAGCATATTAGACTGATTTCTGAATGGATCATGTGACACTGAAGACTGGAGTAATGATGCTTTAAATCACAGGAATAAATTATATTTTAAAATATATTCACAGTTATTTTAAAATATCAAACAGTTATTTTAAATTGTAATAATATTTCAGAATAATACAGATTTTTGGGGGATTTTTGAGCAGAAGAAACATCTTTAAAAACCATTAAATATCTTACTGTTAATGGTAGTGTATATGTATATGTACGAAATGTGCGATTTCTGAAATAAGTACAGGGGGGTACTTTTGGGAAAAAAAAAAAATTCTGATAAATCATGATAAATGAGTAAGTGTCATGAAATGTAATTCTACGGAAAATGTATCAATAAAGCTCTTCAAGTGAAATAGTTAAACTATTGTGTAGCAAAATTATTCAAAGCACTCTAATTGGATCATGTATTAAAAATGTCGTAAATAATTTTTTTTTTAGCATAGGCAGGGATGCATATATATATATACAGTATATATATATATATATATATATATATATATATATATATAGGTTTGTGTGTGTTATATGTTACACTCTATATGTATGTATAGATTCACAAAAGCAAAATGTTCACTATCTATTGAAAATTGTGACCAAATTTGAATCTGATCAAATCATTGTCAAAGCAAATGTTTACACCTCTGTGTATTTGCATCATGTTGCACGTCTTTGCTTGTGAGGTGTTTCGTTAGCTGTCAGTGGCTTGTCATTATTATCACCGTGTTCAGATGAAGGCTGTTAACTACTCGTCCGTGTACAGTAGTCAGATACCCCAAGGGCCACCCTTTATTATGTCTCATTAATTGTGTTGGTTTGCAAGGAATGTGGGCTGCCAAGATAAACAAACAAATCAATTATTAGTCCCATTTTTACCCTTACTTCTCTGGCGAGTCAGTAGGAAGTCAGCCTAATTAGAAAGGGATATTAACATGGATGTCCCATAGATGTATTTTTTCTTTGTTCCTCTTTGACATCAATTTACAATTCTGATTAACATGCGCCATGTCTTCTCGACCGCATTGCCGTTCTAACTCATTAATGTCTCTGAGCTGGCCTTTGCGAATCATGGTGGGGGAGGACAACACACACTTTTAGGATAGGTCTCCTCCCTCTATGGCACCGTGGGGATCAGGACACGGCTTTGAGTTTTGGCTCATTAGTTTCACATAATCAACAGGGGATCGTCTCATAAAGACCCAGTAAATGTGTTTGCGAACAGACATGCCAACGCAAACATCAAGACCCGGGGTGAGCTTGTGTGGGGGCGTTTGGGGACGTGTCGATGTGCGATGAGATTCGCTCTTGGCCTGAGATGAGAAGCCCAGCGACCAGGCTACATCTGGATGTGCTCTTATTTCTCTGTGTGTGTGTGGATTGGTTGGCTCGAGCAATGTTGGTCTCATGCATTTCATTCAAAATTGATGAATCTATCATATTGGACTTCAGAAAGCGATTTGCCACTTTGAAACAGCCCTGTAGATGGATTCAATTTGGGGTATCTTTTTCAGCCTCCTCTTTGGTTTGTGTGTGTGTATGCAAGCTCACACATCTGATTGTGTACTCAGATGCCGGTGTGCATAGGCAAACATTGACGTGCATGTGTGTGAGTTTGTGCACCTGCGTCGGTGTATTGCTGAACAGCAAAGGCTATTCTTACCATAAAAAGAAGGGCGACCTCATGAGCAAGCACTTAGCCTGCCTTTCCTTCCCCCTTAATGTCAGCTCGTGGTGTAGCATATTCACGATGACAAGTTCGAGCTGCCTACTGTAGGAAGTGTGGTCAGGCAAAATGTTCTGTGCCAACCAAGTGTGGACACTTAAAATCTAAAGTTTCACCTCTCCGCTCCGATTTGTACTTCTTGGATGGATAGATGGAAAACCTTTATACCCAACTGCAAAATATTTTTTGATTTTACAATAGCTGTTTCCAAAATTGATGTAATTTATTCCTCTGGTGGCAAAGCTGAATTTACTGAAATCTATTTATATAAATACACTTATTTCATGCAAAGTAAACTACAAATACATTTGCATGTTTAAGTACTTAATAAAATACCTTGCAATTGTACTACTTTTACTTTACTAAAAAGTCTGCTGAATTGGAACAACTAATACTCAATGCACTTTAATTGCGTGCGAGTAGTGCCAAGGGCCAACTAAGATACACTGAAGTATATTTAATTGTGCTGAAGTGGACCTATTGCAAGTATATGTGCAATTTAACTTGATATTATTCAAATCATGCAAGGATCTTCAACAGTAACATTAAAACATATTTTAATCTTAATATTAAGAAATGCTCATTTTTCACAAGTAGTACAGCAAAGTAGTGATCAGTATGACAGTAAATGTTAAATGTGCGTAAATATAATAAAAAGTAAATATACCTTCTTTCTTTGACTAGAACTTACTCCGTTGTAATATGCTCATTTGCTGCTTAAGAAGCATTTCTTATTACATTTTTGTGGGAATCCTGTAGGGTTGGTCGATGTCGACCAATTTGGCATCGTACAGTGTCTAATGTGAAACATTGCGATGTACTGTACAATGGCACCATCGTCTTAAACATCAAGCCCCGCCCCACGACTGACAAAAATAACAATATGCGCGCGAACTGATGAGAGAGGATCGAGCGCGAATGACATATCAAGCGACTCTAGAATCCTGATACTTTTCTGTTTAAAGATTGTTTGATGAATAGAAAGATCAGCATTTATTTGTATTTACTGTATATACTGTATACTCACAGAAATCAAAGTACTGAACCTTTTTTCAAAAGGTGCATGTTTGGTACGTATTAGTACTTAAAGTGTACATATTTGAACCTACAAAAAAGAGTAACTTTTGAAAAGGTACTGCCCCGGTAACGGCTTTTATACCTTTATTTCTGAGATTTTGAGCGTTTAATTTGCCCTTGCTTAAAAGTAGGTATTCAATTCATCAAAATAAAAGACTAACTGACAGACAGACATGACTCTACATGAAAAACATGTGACTGACAGATCAACATGCTGCTTAATTTCTCTCCAGTGCAGTAGGAAATCAAATAAAAATGAAATATGGAGGATGTTAACTGTGATAAGATGATTGACAGGACAGTTTAAACAGTAACTAAGTGTCAGTGCGGTCTGTTAATGATGCGATCACATGCCTATTGTTCTGCTAATGCAATGTTTTTATCGCATATTAGTTGGCAAAATAGGATTTGTTTTTAAATGTTTCATCAAAGGAATAAACACCCAAGAGTCATTTACTTATCAGACTACACCCCCAATTATGTTCGTTCGTTTTTGTCCTGTCATTATTTTTCTTGTAGTCTTTTCATTTAATCACATTCAGACACATTCATAACTAATGTCTTTTGCCATATGTAGTGGTTGAGGTCCCTAATTTGAAGTGAGTCTGTAGTGCTTTTATCCCATTGTATTGCCCAGCAAGCAAAAGATGTTCTTTGCATATGACTGTGTCTCGAAATCTAGTGAGATACCTGTCTAGACAGCCTGTTCGGGATTGGGATGCAGATTTTGAGAGACAGCCTGTATTTTATTTTCCAACTTAATATCCAAAAGGACAGGACAATGTTCTTCCACTATTCGGAGCGACATCAGGTGTGTGTGCGTTTGCATGCTGTGTCTTCGTTGGCTCTGATTCCCGTAAGGCAAGTAAAGGGAATAGGAGGTGCAGGAGTAGAGGTGGTCTGGTATTAGCCGGCTGGGAGCACTGAGGCACTGCAGGCGTGCAGAGCATTCATTTAAAATGCATGGGCTCGGAGGTCGGCGGCCCTCAGAAATGTCACTTGCTGTAATGGGAGGGGAGAGTGCCAGAGCCCACAGTCCCTTCAGAGTCAGATGTGTGCGTTTTTAATGCATGTGTTGGATATTGTGTGTGCGTGCAGTATTGAGACTTGCATTACGGCAGGTGCAGCTGGTTCCCCGTCAACAAAGAGCTTTAGAAAACATACTGCTGATGCATGCACAATATTAAGGAAAAGTGGGTCCAAAGTCTTACTGTGGGAAAACACGGATTAGATTTACAGACTTACAAAACAAAATGAGTCTCCAAAACGTGATTGATGTGACGGGGACCAGTATGCAAAACATTTCCTCTTGGAAGATTTATTCAGGCACAAGATAATGTATTTTCGATGGCTTGACAGCTATTATGAAGCTTTTAGGCACAGTGTTGGAAAAATTGGGAGCAAATGTTTAAGACAAGCTTTTGTTCTTAAATTGTTCCTTTGAAAAAGTGATTGATAGTCCAATATACTGATTAAGTCAATTCATTGGCTAATATTTTGAGGTTGTTAATGCTACAGCAAGGTTTTGGGATTGTATTTGCTATCATGTAACTCTCACATAGTCCTGTGGATATAAAAGGACATAGACATGTTCAGATTGAATTATGTCTTTATGGACAGTCTGTGCCCTTCTTAGACTTTAGTAATACTGTTTAACCCTTTTAAAAGAAAAGACAAATTGTAAATATTACTACTTTAAGGTTTTTTGTTCTAAATTGTGAAGCATTTTGGGATATTCACAATGCTTTCTGATGTGTGCTAAAGTTTTTGTTTCAATTTTTATCTGATTTTCACTAACATTAGCAGTTTGTGCTGAAATGCACTATTCCATTCAAAAGTTGGCAGTAATATATACAAATATATATATATATTAGGGGTGGCACAGTTCACAAAACCCACGTTCGGTTCGTATCACGGTTCTAGGGTCACGGTTTTCGGTTCTGTACGGTTCTTGTTATTTTTTCTTTTAATCTTTAACACTCTAGAAATTTACTTCAGCATATAATATATAGCTTAATTATCCACAACTTAGGATACAGTATTAAAAAAGTTACATCATGTAATCATTAATAAACTGAATTGAATGCGTGTGAATACTTTCATACAGTCGCAGTTCTAGCTACTGTTTTATTTTTCGCTGTCATCATAGATAATAGAGCCCAGCCCGCAAGGGTTTTTTTTTCCATCCTAATGACACATGCACTTTTTTGTGTGAAAAGCCCGCTTTTATTAAGCAACTGTAGGAAGGCGTTCGGAAATGTCAACAGATGTGAGCATCCGCGCACACTTGGCAAAAAGCGCCGTTATTACACAGACATTTGCGTTAATGTGACCGAGCCCGACCCGAACCTGAGCATCCTTTGTAAATATCTGTCCGAACTATATCCACCCTCTAATAGGTAACATGAAATGTTCCCACACACCAGAGTTATACGACGCTGGCGCATCCTCCAACTCCGGGCAGCCTTCCTTTTCTCTCCCACTTGCCATTTCTACACGTACAGTATTGTAACCTGCAGCACTCACTTCACACCGTAGACACCTCAATTATTAAGCGCGGAAGGGAAACACACTGACGTCACAAGCGGGGCACGAGGCTACATTGCGCATGTCATAAACCGTCGAACCGGGCGACGCATGCATGCACCGAACCGAGACAAACGTACTGAGCAGTTTTGTTTTGTTTTTTCATGAACCGTGCCACACCTAGTCGACATATAGCGCTGTTTCACTTTGGGTGTCACAAGTTCACGTCCTGGCTCGCAGATCTTTCCCGTTTCGGGGCCCCCTTTCTCTCCCAATTCACTTCCTGTCAAAATGTATCTGTCCTGTAATGATTAAAAGGCAAAAATGCCAAAAATTTATCTTAAAAAAAAAAAAAAAAAAAAAAAAATAGGAAGTGATGATCCTACAACATTTGCATCAGCTTAATAAAGTCACTCATTCTTGAAGAGAATACTTTTTATGAGTTTGGTATAAATACTTAGCTTCAATTCAAACGGTTAGACTGCAAGGTCCACAAATTATGATAATGAAGCTCAAACTATTAAAGTTTTTCAAAATAAGGTTCCTGCTGCACTTTTCTTCCAAAACTCTGCGGCGCTAAATACATACACGCTTGAAGTTTGCTCATCGCTCACACACGTGAAACAAACCCAAGTCAGAGACACACACACACAAACTCTTCTGTTTGGCTGCTGAGTGGCAAAGCTTTGAGATCAAAGGTTTTACAGATGGCTTAACGAGCAGTTAGACACATAACAGCGGGAGAGAGAGAGAGAAAAAAGTGAGGAGAGACAGGTATTTAGACAAGTAAAGTCACGGAGAGAAAGAGTGAGAGAAGTTGACATCCAGAGAGGAAGAGAAAGGAGAAAGAGATAGACACGAGGAGACGGGTGGAGCAGAACAAAGCAGACGAAATAAAAAAAATAATACAAAATGAGTGTTATCAACTTGCACAATAACACAGCCTCGCTCTCTACTGAACAGCTTTCAGTGTGAAACAGCCTCAACTTAACAGAAGTTTCATTTCACATAATGCCAACCAAACAACTGATAAACAACACAAGAACAGAAAATAGTGAAGGAGATAAATTAAACAGAAGGACTAGACACCAATAAACCAATATTCCCTTTTATGAGCAAGACTCGTCCATAAAAGAGTCGTTTTGACTTTTGCAACTCAGCATTATGCTTAATGTAAATATTAATCATTTATACACACAATAATAGCATAAATAAATCATTAAGACAAAAATACATCACAATCTCAAAAACTAGCAAAAGCTCTGAACATTTTTTAAGACCAAGCAGGGCACTGATGGATTTTTTTCCAGCACTTTCATACACTCCAGCACATCAGTTTCACAGGAATCCTGATCTACATGCTGCCGACAGCCCTGCCTCATGAATATTCATCAAGCTCATTACCACACAAGTGAGGTAAAACACACCAGATTGTAGAGAGAGAGAGAGAGCACAGCCACACACACACACACACACCTTTTTCTGCCCTAAAACATTCTACAAAAGCAAACACACACGCTTTCCATATCATTATTTTTTACTGCAGAATTAAATTGACTATGTTTTAAGTCTGTTTGAAGCTTGAGGTAAAAATGGTACAAGGCATGTTTGACTATCTTGACTATTAGATGCCTCCATCTAGTCAATTTTTTTCAAAGACATATTCTGTGCATCCTATGGTGTCCCACAATCCTGTGTGTGTCAGTGGTTGGTTAACAAAAATGGCGTCTGATGGAGCAGTTAAAAGTAGTACATTAATTTATACACATCAATTTTCTATTTTTGTTTTCAACACGTGATTCAATTTCTACCGACAAATAAGCACTGTAGTCATTACATACTCCCTTGGCTATTTCTAAAGCTCACTTCAGTGCGTTTCAGATCCTTACACCTGACACTCGGAAAGCAGTCTGGTGCCTTCGTTCAAAAATGCTGCCAGGCAAGTCAATGGCTGTCTGGACAGCAAGGCAACTGCTTTTTTGGACACAGTTTTAAATGTCTTGTACAACCCTCAGACAAGAGCACATGTGTGTGTGTGTTTGTTAAGACCATTGGCTGTTGGTGAGCTAGAATCTCAAATCAATAGATGCCTGACTATCAAACAGATCAACGGCCGAGACACAATCCCACCTGCTTCCCCTCTGGCACCCTCCTTTTCTGGCCATCACAAATGTCCTGCCAAAAATAAAAGGTTAAATGTCCGAACTATCGATTTCATCTGAGCTCTACCCTGTCCTCACCCTTAAGTTACACTAATCTGCATCATGTGATACTGGGCTAAGTGATTCATGCTGTAATATCTTATTATGATAAGTACAGCTGAAAAAAAAAAGTGCAATCCCTCTTTATTTACACAAACACAGAAAAAAGCCTTTTTAACATCCACCATGCATCAGGCATGCACCACTTTGATCCTGTGGGGCTACTTTCCTGCAGAATTTAACTAATCAAACACATTAGTCTGTATACTGTTTGGAAATTAAAAAGACAAGTGAGTTTTATTAGGGCTAAAGCTTTTTTAGAAAAGTAAATGGAATACACTATTATTAATAAAAAAAAATATTTTTTTTGGCAGATTCATAGCCCATTCAGTACTGTGCAACCTGCCCTCTCCTGAACAATCATAACAGGTGATATAAACCTAAAAATACAGCAGCAATCCCAGACAGGTTAAAAAAAAAATGCTAGAAATACATGAAACTTTCCATGCAAGTAAACTTCAGGTTATGCGTGAACTTCAGAAAGAAAGAAAACATGCTATAAACGATATTAAACTACAATCCAATCTGTTTATGTGTTTTGTGTATTACGTCTGCATGAATACTAACGAGAGCAACAAGATTTTCGAAGACAAGGAAAGCGTGGGAGAGAGAAGAAAAACTGTAGAGCGTCTCCATGTTAAGAGAGAGGGAAATATTCATTACCGAGGTTATAATTTGCACACAATAAGTCCACCCAGACAGATGCGACCTCAGATCCAGTCCATACATTTCTGAGGCTCCTTACATCTAAATATAATCGCACCCAATCTGATGTGTGCGCAGACACAGACCCTCGCACGCTCAGACGAGGAACAGGAAACTATTTTAGCCCTTATATGGAAGCTCACACAGGCATTTGTGACCCCAATCCATATTTCAATTTCCATCCTCTCATGTAAACGAATTCAATCGCCACTACGTGTCCTCAGTGCAACCGTCTGTGTGAAAAATGAGCCTATTCTCACCCACACATCCTGACGCCTTCACTCCCATATCTTTAACATGCACACACACTCTCTTGAACCAGCCCCTCTCTACATAAACCATTCATTGTCAAATCTCACACGTCATCTTACTGGAGTCAACCTCGAAAATCACAAACAAACACACACACAGAGACAGAATAAAACCAAGCTTAATTTAACTTCAGATCCACTTGAGCTGAAATACAAGTTCTTTGACCATGATGAGTAAACTGCTACAAGTGCAGGGCATGTTTTCTGTTACCCATAACCCTCTGCCATTTTCAGTTATACCAATGTGGATGTACAACGTAATGAGGTGTAAAATACCTGAAGAAAACTATTCATTAATGTTCACATTTAAAGAGCTACTACAATCCACATATCAAGACATGCGGTAAGCCTTTAATGCATGGCCATTAACGCAGCTCCATCTGCCAATTAAACAACTGGTCAGCAGTGTTAAACAGTTCACCCACAATGAAAAATGACTGACTCTCAGGCCATCTTAAAGTTATTTAACTTGCTCATCACAGTATCCTCTGCAGTTAACAGGTACCACAAGAGTCAGAGCCCAGTGCTTATTCTGTGTATATTTCTAAACTAATAACTGGAGGGAAGCAAAAGCTGTTTGGAATCTGGTTCTGACGGCACCCATTCACTTAAGGTGAGTGATGTAATGCTACATTTCTTCAAATCTGTACCAATGAAGAAAAAGTCATCCACATCCTGGCTGGCCTGAGGGTGAGTCAGTTGTCAGCAGATTTTTATATTTGGGTGAATTCTTCCTTAAACATTTTTAGTTTGTGTTTTATTCTACTTCCTCTTCAAAAGCACCAGCTGTCTTTTAGCATACAATTCAGACATCGCGAATGCTTGATTGTTCATTGGGCAAATTTTAGGCACACACTTTATCAGAGAGTTATTAAACAAATAACGATCCATGTTTATTACACCCAAGCAAGCCATTTACTACCGTTAACATTACTGATTATTTAAAAACAACAGCTTTAAAAAAATCATAATAACAATCTGAATATTTCAGCACTGCAATCTCTCTCTTTCTCAGTCTGCTGCCTGGTCGCGGGTTTGTTCATAAATTACAACTGTTCATCATTCGAGGCAATTTGGTGCGTAATATCTTGGCTTTGATGGAGCTGCTGACTAATTGATGGATTACTTTATTTTCGAATAGCGGAAACTGCCAAGCCAGAGTTGCGGTACTAAATCTCTCCGAAATGAAAGAAACCATCACATTCACGCTGGACTTTAATCAGCGCCTAATGCAAGAGTTTATTCAGAGACGCTCCATCAGGCCCGTTTTACACAGCTGATAGTTACAGGAAAGTATTTGTCATTTGTGACACACCTGCTAAGACACCCCAGATAACAGCCACAGATTTAAAAGCGTTATAAGTGTAAACAAAATGTACATGTAACTATTCAGACAGATTTGAGAGGCTGTTCAAAAAGAAATACTAAAACAAAAATTTTATTAAATGCTAGAAACAAACGCCAGGAGATTGGGTGTTAAAATAAATCCCAATGGACAAAAATCTGCAGAATTATTCAAAACAAACAAAATAAAAATTCACTGTGCTATTTTACAGGTGACAGACAATGCAGAAATTGCATTAATATCACAGACAAGATGAGGCCGACTACAACGCTTTAAAATTCTCAAAACAGTGGGAAGTGGGTCAGACTGATTTGAGGACGTATGCTAAAATGGCAAAATAAATATGGAAATAAAGAACCTGAGTGCAACAAGAAATGGCAGAAGTTTAACACGTTTAAAAAGAGCAGCATGCTCAGAGGAGTTTAACTATTTCAGTTCGATTATTATTTCAAGAGTTTTAAGAACTGGGCATCAGACAGATAAAACGCATCTCCAGAACTGCATTAGCTGAGCTTGTGCACACAATCTGTGACTTGCTCTCTCTTCGGGTGCACTCAAAGAATGGCTCTCTGTAACTGTATGAGGCCACTAGCAAAAAGTGAGTGGGAATTTGCAATTCATTCTCTATGGGAGTTACATGGCAGGATTGCACCAGAGATTGTGGGATTGACAAAAGAGCAAGAATGAAAAAGGATGCTCAACTCCATGCAAGTGAACAGAAAATGCCAACTTTTGCCTACATTTCCAGATGATTTACAGCTTAAATCACAGTGTTACATATTACCATACATAAACTAATATACTAACGTTCAAAGGTTTGTGGTCCACAAGAGATTTAAATGTCTCTTAAAGAAACACTGCAATTAAAAATTTCCACTTTATTATTATTGCACACAATTATTTATAACAATATTTCTTTAAACAACGTATTTCTCTGACGGCAAACTCAAATTTTCAACATCAGTTACTCAAGATCTAACTGTCCTTCAGATATTAAACTAATTCTATGACAGAATTCTATGACAAACACAATTTATAAACTGGATTTAACTATGTTTACACATATGTATACATACATATACATACATACATATATATATATGGGATGTAACGGTATTGTAAATACCGCCATAGCGCAATATCAAATTTTTTTAATAATACTGTGGTTGCATGACTCGATAAAATCATAGGTCTTCTGAGAAAATTTGCTCACCTGCTGTGAAAAAAATAATAATAATAAAGTTTACATTTCCCAAAACTTTTGTTGTGTAAGTGTCTAACAATATCTATCTTTAACACGTTTTTATACATGGCCACGTACTAAAAACGATCAAACTCTTAAAATGACATCCACCACCTGTGCTGGACATTTATGTTCCCTAAGTATCAGAGCAGGTGCTTTTGGTGGTACAGAGCAGATTTTTTCCCCACTTTTGAGTACCTAAGGGTTAGTCATATTAGTTGTGTCACAGGTGTGTCTAAAACACAAGGGTTTTTTCCAGTTCTGATGTGTTAAAGTGAAGGTTGTTCCTACAAACTCAACAAAACATTACATTTTCCCCAAATAAATTACCAGCTGGGGACCCAGAGCTGATCTGAAGCCACCCCCACAAACAATCCATGAGAGGCACAGCCATCGTTCCGCTTCACAGGCGCCCTGAGGCAGCCCAACTTGTCAGCTGTGCCTAATTTCTGCAATGCAGCAACCCATTCAACACGTCTGCGTGAAGGCGATCATGAACAGTGCTCACTTTCTGGCAAAGAGCGCCCCTGCAGCGCCGCACTGCGCATGCGCACAACCACGACCTACTATCTGGCAGGATGCTGGCGGTGTAGACGGCGCATGCGCGGTACGATCCTTCCATTCACAATCAAAGCAGGATCAGTTTTTTGCAAGTCCTGTGTCACTGATACCCAGGCCTCTGCCCAAAACAACTTGCAAGCATTTATAACAATACTCGAGTACTGCAGTGAATGTGACACCTTAACCTACCAACACGCCTTTTAAACGCACATCGGACTATTCACATCAAATATGTGCGTGCAAAATACATTTAGCACGAAAAACAAGTAAACAACACACTGAAGCAGGTGGAAGAGCAAGTCTGCTCATTTATAACAGGCAGTTGTCATAAACGTCACTAATTTGACTACACACCCTCACTCATTCGTAGGTTAAAATGTTGCACTATCAAGGCACAGAAGCGCGCGGCTAAAATCACGTTACACCGCTGTTATATAAGTGTCATAAAGTAAAAAGCCTGGCAAGCGCAACAAGAGGCTAAGCTAGTTAGCACCACAACAGCAGCCAGAAACAAGCTCAACTAAAACCGACACAAATCCTCTAAACGCGCTGTTTTACACTTACGCAGCTAACTGAAAACTAAGAACAAAATATATTACTTCTGCAGGTGTGTTATGGCGTTTTTGCGTGTATACACCTACCTTTTCTGAAGGTAAGCTGTTTTACCGTATCTGATATTTTCCCATGGAGCGGCTTCACGTCCGGGTTAAATGAATGACGGAGGACAGGAGCGCGCACGTACCACTCGGGCGCGCGCTGTGCAGCAGCTGTCACGCCAGTGTATCAGAATGCCTTAATGACAGTTATGTTTACACATACGATGAATGTGTTTTCGTGACAGAAGCTTCCACAGTGCAACAGAATGACAAGATAATAAACGAATAAAAACAGAACAAGAGAACATGCAATAATTTAGACCTACAGGTTGGCTAGATTGCAAAACACAACTTTGTATGTACAGGTAGCAAATAAAATGTGCATAAAATGTGCAAATTCCAAGTTTATAATAGACAGGTATATTATGTGCAAATTTGAAATTCTAATATCAGGTTACATGTGAGTAAAATAACTTTTATATACTTAATCTGATTTCATGTTATTGTCCGTCATCTGTGAGTTTCTGTAAATGCATCAGAGAAATTTATTTGTTTATATTTTGTATCAAAGCATGCTCTAATTTAAGTAATAATTAATACTAACATCCATTTTATTTATTTTACTGTCACTATTTTTTTTTTTTTTTTTTTTTGTATATGCTTTGGCATTACTGCATGCATGCAAAACAATATCCCCTTTCACACAGTAATACGAGTGAATTGCCCAAAAATGACCAGAAAAACTTTGCTGGTAAATTTAAAAAAATGAACTGTTCACACTGTTCAACAGTGTTCCTTCTTTTTACTGGTAAAGCACCATCCACACATCAGTTTCAAAATACTGGTACATCCTTAAGTCTGTGACATCATTAACGGGAAATGACTTCTAAACGTCTGCGCCTCACCGTTTTGTGTTTGTAAACATGGAGGGGTTCACATACATTGCTGCTGAGCCAGAGACATCATATTACATGACTTCAAACCAAATAACAAAGTGTAAAAAGCCCCTTTGACACATACACCCTTTACTGGAAAATTACCGGTAAATTGCCGTAAAGAGATTGTGTGTGAACAGGACCTTTTCAAAAATACTGGTAAATTTGTTCTGACAATTTACCGGCATAAGAAGTTGTAACATAAGCAGTAAATTGGCAGAATGATGTGTGTGAACACAGAACAAGATTACCAGTCTGAGAAATTACAAGTTCAGGATGTAGTGAAGTAAGATTTCTTCTCTGGGCCAAGCATAAAATTCTGACACAGATTATGGATTTACTCCACACTATGTAGTTCCATTTGAAGTTGCAATGTCTCTTTTATTAACTTTAACTATTCCATGCGCTTGCATGCCTGAGAAGATGGCTGCCGAGTGACATGACTTGTCTTAAAGGGACTTTGGCTGAATTTTGTAATTTGGTCTACAGTAAGGCAATAACTGCTGTAAGTGATCACTTAAAGTAACACTCCACTTTTTTTTGAAAATAGGCTCATTCTCCTATAGGCTCATTACTGTTTTTGAATCCATTCACCGATCTTGGGTCTGGCGATAACACTTTTAACATGGCTTAGCATAGATCATTGAATCTAATTAGACCAGAAGCATCTCATTTAAAAATGACCAAAGAGTTTAGATATTTTTCGAGGATTTGATAACTATACTCTCATTCTGTAATCAGGGAACTTTGCTGTCGCAGCAGACGCAGTGATATCACACAGTGCCTGAAACAGCCAGATCTTCTTGATTGCACAAGATGCATGTCTTGTAAACTTGGGACTATTTTCCACAGGCGTTGCATGATATCACTGCGCCTGCAGCAGCCATGGTACAGCAGCATGAGAGAATAGTTCCTAATCTAGAAAATCAGCCTAGAGAACTTCAGCTTTTCATTTTCCGTTGGGCTTAGTAAACAATGTAACTACAGAAGAGTTAAGTTTTACATAGGAAAAATATCAAAACTCTTTGGAAATTTTTAAATGAGATGCTTCTGGTCTAATCCGATTCAATGATATATGCTGAGCTATGCTAAAAGGGCTATCGCCAGACCCAGAGATCGGCTGAATGGATTCAAAAACGGTAAAACGCAACTTTTAAACTCTGAGGAAGTTGGAAAATGAGCCTATTTTTAACCATTAATTTTAATTCCATTAATCTCTAATTTAGATGTCATTCCAAACCTTTAAAAGCCAAGCCTTGTTCATCTTCAAAACACAATTGACTATATTTTGGATGAAAACCAGGATGCTTGTGACTGTCCCGTTTACTGCCAAGTAAAGTACACTGTCAAGGTCCAGAAAAGTATGAAAGACATATCAGAATTTTCCATTATTATATCAGAATTTGTTATTATTATAGTTAACAAATAGTTTTTATCTATTTTTAATTGTGATGCCTGAACATGTGAATTTCTTTCAGCTACCAGATTTTCTTGTTATGTCTTGCTGGCAGTGTTTATGGTGGGTAAGATTTATTGCTAGTGCTTGACTGCATGTGATAATTAGCACAAATGAATAAACAAGCAATTTCTCTCTCTCTCTCTTTCACTTCACTTTATCATTCTTTCGTTGTCACCCAATGTGTGATTCTAGAAGGTCATTAGTGTGAGTGTCGGTGGGTGGCAACAGGTTGTGTGTTTTGCCAGTAATCCATGAGGTTATAGGAGTGTGGTGTTTGGATGTTTTTGGATGCATGTGTTCTTCTTCCAACTCAGCCTCTGAAGGGAAACATGAATCAGCGCCAGCAGATGTTCATGAAAAAATGACTCTGTAAAAAAAAGAAATAAAGATGAAAAAGAGTTGGAAGGAAGAAAAAAGGGAATAATATTTAAAAACACAAGGGAAAGAGAAAAATATGCACAGCCTCGCAAACCGTGAACGTCACTGTTTGTTAAACCTAAACGGGCGGCTTAAACTAACTGTTACGAAGTGAAAGAAGTTTTGCAAATGCGACTACCTACACCATAAAATAATAGCATAATTTATTTGTTTTATGCATGATTTTTATGTGTTAGTTTTTCTCTATGGCTATGTAAAACTGTAGATTACAGTATTAACTGTGTGTAAATTAAGTTAGCACCACTGTACAACAATATTGTAGCTAAAGTAAACAAAAAATTACTTTGATTTTAAGCTTTTATGTGTAATAAAGCAGTTTTAATGCATAAATGATGCATTGTAAATTATGTACCGTATAACGCATTCACGTGGATAATTGTAGCCGCAGTTATTCTAACCCTTATCAATTCATTGTTACAGCACATTTTAAATTTCATTATAATTATTCCCCAAAATATGAAATGTATTACAATGCACATTATAAAAAGGCCTAATTATAATGCATTATACTCTATAATAACACTTTATAATGCATACATAAAGGCTAAAGTGTTATTAAAAAGTCTATATACACTCAATAAGATTACAAAAGAATCTTGAATCAAAATTTTGGGTTTCCAAAAAACATTTCAATGAACAGCTCTCCAAATAAACTTTTCAGCAGTATCTTAAATGTTTGTTATTTGTATGTTTTCAATTGTATAAATGAAATATCACAGTAGAAATTATATTTACTGAACTTAATATAAGTATGGCTGTGATTCGGCCGTGTCCTTGAGGTGCAGGTAATCAGCTGGGATTCTATTTTTAATTATATATTTTTCTGAAACGTTTGTCTGTCTTACTTGATGACAACACGTTAGCCTAGCCTTATGATCCCATTAACTGTGGTAATTGCGTTGAACTAGAGTTCTTGGTATCTGAATGCTGTTTAGAGTTGTTAATATTTGACACCAATTACAGTGTGCAAGGTCAGTGTATCCCATCCACAAACGACACAGTGTTGACAGCACTTGACACTCTCACAGCATTAGTTGAGGGTGTTTGAAAATCACATGGTAATGCAGAGCTCACAGCTGAAACATTCATGCTATCAAGATTTAATGTAAGAGTGTTTTGATATTCATAATGTTCAATGGTCATTTTCATCATTAAGCATGCCTTTGAATCAACATGAATCAAAATGGTCTTTGTTTATTTTCTTAATATACATTCCTGCCCCCTAGTCTTATTGTGAACAATTCATCGGAGCAAACAAAACAATATCTGTCTTCTTAATATTTCATCAAAATGTAATAACTTGCTTTGTTTCTCAAATGACTTTCCGTTTTCAGCTGACAGTAGCAAGGAGGTCTATAATACTTGGAGAAAGCTATCCATTGCCATTCCCATTCATCTCAATGGCAGTTCTTTGGCTGTCTGCCGGTCTTTTCTCATGGGCACTCCATTCTGGAGACTTCTTTAGCCAATCGCTTGAGACGTAAATATCGCATGACTAACTCTGGAGCCACAGAAGAAGAAGAAAAAAAGAAAATCCTGACATGCTACTTGGAGTTGTGTTAGCACAAAAGCAATGTTAGCCAAATGTGATTGTTGTGAAGTTCCACTGTTTCTAACATAGTTAAGCACTGTATTATTGAACATCTACATTTGTAGCTATAGATTCTTACATCTTTCATTCCATTTAAAGAGTTAGTTCAACCAAAAAGGAATGTTAGCCTGTGTTTTACTCAACCTCAAGGCATTCTAGGTGTTCATGCCTATCTTCTTTCAGACAAATACAATCAGAGTTGTATTAAAAAGTAGTCCTGGGTATCCCAAGTGTTAGCATTGCAGTGGGTGGGTGTTTCTTTGAACAGTCCAAAACATGTTAAATAAAGTGAACGCATCAACAGTAAAACATGCCCCACACGGCTCCCGAGTGTGAATAAACCAGTCCACTCTTGGCTTATATTAAAATCCAATATTTCCAATATTTTTTTCTACATATTCTCAGCATGCACTTGTAATTTATAACCAGCGATTTGTTTTTTGTTTTTTTCGTGCACACTTTATCTAACATGTTTTAGACTGTTGAACAGAAACAAATGCAATACCACTGCAATAATAAAGCTTAGAAGAGCAAGGACTATTTTTAATATAACTCTGATTGAATTCATCTGAAAGAAGGAAGTCATATACACACAGAATGTTTCGAGGGTGAGTAACGCACAGGCTAATTTTCATTTGGATGAACTAACCCTTTAAATATTTATATGCAATATAATATCTACATACTTCAGAATCTCAACAATCACAGGAACTACAGAGCATGACATAAGAGGGAATCTATAATGAAAGTAAGATTAAAAAAAAAGCAAAACAACAAGGTTTAAAAACAGTCAAGCAGACCTCAGATTCATTATAGCAGCATTTTGAAAAAATGACATTGTGGAGGAAGCTGCTGATTGAATGAACCGCATATATAGCCTACGGGAGAACGCAAATTACATACCGCATGTTAACATGATTAAGAATCACAATGAACAACTGTCTCTTGTTTTGTGTAAATGAATGCTGCATTATCACACAGTTGAACTTGTGCAAAGAATTATGGGAATTAAATATCCATCAGTTCTATCTTTATATATACCTTACATTCCAAATGTCCCTTTTTTGAGCACTTTGTTTGGAACAAGTCCTCAGTATCAGCTACAATTCCATTCAATGATAGATTTATCCTGTTTGGAAAGCAGAACAATTATCCAACAATGCATCATACTATGGCAGGTGAGAAGTGAGTTATGCCATTGTACAGAAAACAAACCGATTGGTTGATGGCACCATAAAAAGGAACATAGTTTCAAAGTCTTCACATAGCAACTTTTCTTGAACTTTAATCATAAGGGCAGCAAAGCCAGAGAAAAAATATACCCTCTTTTGTTTTTAAAAAAAAAAGAATGTCAGAATACAAAGCTACTTTTGAATAAACATAAATGGAGAAATGCTATTTGCCCAAAATAGTATAGTTGTGGCTTTATTCCAAACCAGACAAACCTCAAGGTCACCGATCATTAATATTTTTTCTCTTGGTTCCATTTTGCTATGTATTCAAGTTCCAGTAACAAAAAGGAAAGACCAGGATTCAAACAATTCCCAAAAGATCAAATCAAGTCCCGCCCTACATTTTTCCTCATTTAATATTCTGTTTCAGTAGGAAAAGTAACCACATTATGGAATAAAAATGGGTTGCAAATGCAGTTTTCTGCTGACTGTAAAAAAACAAGGTTCCTTCTGGTTCTTTGTCGGTCACTAGTCCCAGCTACACCATTAAAAGTGACCTTTTGCCACCATGTTATCCATTTCTGTGTGTGCGCACACTGTTATCAGTGTGTCTACAATTCAGTGTTGTAATGTAATCAGACATAAATAAGCATGAGGAAGTCACAGCTCAACGGGGGAGTGGAGGAGAGAAAATAAAGGCAGTGTAATTAAAGCAGCGGTACCCTCACACATATTAACCAGGGAATATGTGACTGATTTGCACACACCCACCATTTCCAACCCATGTGTCTATGTATCGCTTACCATTCCATTGCCCCCTCCAAAAATAATTAAGCATCTTCTGAGAGGAATTGGGTTACCTGCACATTACAGTCAGAGATGTAAGGCTAGCTCTCACTGGGGACTTAAAGGAATGAACACTGGGCGAGAGACGAAAATTATGAAGAGAGAGGTAGAGATGAGAAAGACGGCTCATCTGTGATGCTCGGTCCCACCTGCACATTAGTACCATCCAGTTACCATGGTAAAATGCTTTCTGGTTATGGACCGTGGTCAGGGACACAATATTAAATTTAACGTGAACAACAACAAGACTCTTAGAAGCAGAGGTACAATGAATTCAGGGTTGTTTTCACTTCAAGAATTTGTGAGATAAAATGTGTTTTTGACAGGGTTTAATTAGTGACAAATGTCTGTATATTATGGCACCAAATAAATGAATAACTGTACAGAAAATATTGTTTTTAGTTAATATTAATTTAGAAATTCACTTGCAAATGTCCTTAAAGTTTCTTGGATTGGATAAGAGAAACATGGAAGTACCATTAGTGTTGTGAAAAGTCTGGTGCTTCTTTAAAATTTGGTCTTCATCAGCTATCGGTTACCAATTAGTACACAACTGACAGTAAAGGCATGGTACGTGATTTGGTTAAAAAAAATGTCTTATGCTTGTTAAAAATCTCTTCACATCCTGACAGGAATGAAAAACTAAGTGGTCCTAATGTACTCACATCGTCTGTGAAAGCCATAAAATATTCATCCAGTCATGTTTCACGGTTCGAGGGCTACGAAAGACTGTCCTACCTGCCTGTCAACATATGTATTTGTATACCTCTACGCACCTTGTTCACTCAGACATTATACATAATCAATGTGATTCATTGCGCTATTGCAAACCAAGCAACAATGGACAGCATTATTATTGTAATATTATGCTTTGTACAGTAATGTTATTTTACCGGCAAACAAGACTTGAGGTAATCTGACAGCATTGACACCATCTCTCGTCAGTTCACTAGTATCCTCTGGGCTGTCTGTGAACATTCATGTTTTCATTGCTATCTCACGACCAATTTATATGTATTTTATGAGGTGGCTAATTTATATGAATTCTTATATGCCATGAGTACCCTCGAAGCTCCACTAGAGGGCACTCACATCCCCTCACCTCCCTTGGACTCCCATGCTGCATCCTGAAATCGCATACTTCTCTACTATATAGTACACGAAAAACAGTATGCGAGGCAAGTAATATGTCCGAATTCATTGCATTTCGAAATTCAGTAGGCGAGAAGTACCCGGATGACCTACTGCTTCCGGCCAAATTCTATAGTACGCATACCATGGACACTTTCCTATCCCATAAGGCTCTGGTAGAGGAGGCGTCATATTCAAAAAATGGCAGAAAGTTGAGACACAGCTCATTTCAAGTGTATGTACCTCAGGAAAAAAAACGTTGTTTATTGTGATTAAATTACACTTTTTTTAACACAATCTAAATAAACGGATGACTTATTGAAAGTTAAAATTTTCACACTGTTGTGACGACGCATGACACGTGACAACATCAATATGGCGGATGTAGTACGTCCGAATTCCATTCATACTACTCACATTCATACTATATAGAACGTACTGTTTTAACGGTCGGGTAGTACGTTCAATTTTAAATGTATTACCTACTTAAGCAGTATGCGATTTTGGATCACTATTCTATAATGGACTTATTTTTCCACACACCTGTTCTTATTCAGTAATTATCACCACCAGCTGCTGCTCATCACCACACCCACTCAGTCATTAGCACACTGCTTAAATACCACAGTCTCACAACAGTTCACCGCTAAGTATTGACTTGCTCAGGCTGTCTACCAAGCGTTCTATCTTTCTCATGTTTGTTTTGTATCTTGTTTTGTATCCTCTGCCCGTTCTGCCATTGTTTGCTGCCTGTCTCAACCTTCTGGCCTGTACTTCTGGCCTGTACGTCTCTGCTTAGCCTCCTCTGTACCTGTTTGCCTGCTGATTTGACCCTGCCTGTTTCCTGATAATAAAGAGTTTTGTACATGGAGCCAAAAGCTTCAGCCGCAGTCGTGACAGTACAACCTCACTCATGTGGTGATTTGAAGGAAGGGTGAGCAGAACTATAACTAATTCTAGCTTCTTCACTTACCCTATATATTTAATTTGAAATATGTATACAACTGATCAGCATTTTCATGGATGACAGCAAATATTAGAAAATACACAAATACTGTGGTTGAACAATCAGAATCACGGTGTATGCGATCTTAAAACGAGGCGGGCGGTTCAGTGTAAAATAAAACCACTTCTATAAGGCTACTGTGAGGGAGGAGACATTTTAATGTATGTGTGAAACTTTTTTAATGAGGAAAAATTACACAGTGCATCTTAAACAAGAGCAAAGTATGAACAATCAGAGAGTGGAACGACCAATTATATCCAAATAATTGGAATATGTTTCCTGGAGGGTAAGCTGATTTCAAATTCTAGTATGGTTTTGTCAACTTGGTCACATGACGAACATAACATCTTCTTCTCCATGCACCTGCTTTTAAAAGTCTGCATGCCAAGACAAAGCGATCAAATCTACCATGAAGAGGACATCATCCTTGAGAAAATATTAGTTCTTTCTGGAACTAAACCTTAATTGGGAGGAACCTTACAGCTGTTTGTAATGAATCAGACTGATACAAAGGGGACGAAGCGATGTCAGGTGTTAGTTTGATCCCCTCTGCCCCTTTGTAAGTGATTTTATAGCATCAGTTACTCTTAGGAGCAGAGAACAATAAAGCAAGGGACAACAGAATAAGTTCTTTGGTAAATACAATAGATTATGAACACACTAACGAAGCATAAAAGGGCATTTAGGGAGGATTTGCCTGTGAGCGTGTGATAACTGAGAACTAGTTTTTTCCCCCATTTAGCCACTCTACTACTAAAAGACTAACAGAAGGGCCGTCGAAGGACATGCTTTTTTAAAACAACAGCATGTGGCGGAAGGGGGAAGGAAAATAAATAAAAGAGCGAAAGAAAAAACTAATTTGATTGCTTGGCTGCACTTTAAAACACAATGGCAGATAATATGAATAATTAATTGTAACAGGTTCTTTTGACGAGGCGCTTGCAGTTTAATTACCGAATGTGTTGTTTGCACAAGCACGCCGTAGATTAGGGCATTTCAAAGAGAAGAGCTGAAGAGGGCAAGAGAAGGAGAGAGAGAGAGAGAGAGAATGGACTGAAATAGTTGAAAAGAGGGCTGAAGAGTCTTTGAAAACTAAACTCCATTGGTTCCACTGTCAGGGTTTCTAATGACGTTGAAACGAATCTGTTGCGGCTCTTGTTGACGCGTCTTTATCAACCCTGCTCCAAATGTCAACATGAGTCCAAATGTCAAAGATGGCAAGTTCGGTTGAGGGAAAAGCTCAAACGTCTTTGTGGCTGTTGGACCGACAGCAGTGTGTGTGTGCGTGCAGCGCTACTATAATGTGCAAATATGCCTTGTGGTCCACAGAGAGCTGGATGTTCACAGAAAATCTGCATAATAATTAGTTAGGGAATAGACAGCAGCCCCTTATCAGTTCTAAGTAAGAGGAACTCAGAAAACAACACACACACATACAGGGACAGCAATACATGCAATCACAATAACACACACACTCATAAAAACATACACCGAGCAAGTATTTTGTGCCTTTCACCCACACAATGTATATTAAGTGAAGAATGTGGGCATATCAACAGACATTTAGATGTTTCTTCATATGCATGCTTCCCCTCTCACTTGACTCCTCTTCTATGTCCTCCTACCAGATACATGACTGGGTCATAATTCTTTTGAAGGGGTCACAAAATATTTACTAAAGTTTGAGGGGAAAAAAAACTTTACCTACATTTTTAAAGTATGAAAAAATTGGGTCTATTTACACTTGGCAGGTTTGGTTTGATTTAAACTAATTGCTCTGTTAGTGTGGTTTACTTAAATAAGTGTCAACACTGCAATCTGAATCTTGTGTGAGCAACAAGCGGACCAACCCCCCTTGTGTGGTTCGAATAATATATGAACACAGCACAGATCAAAGACATCTAAACAAACCAGAAACAGGACTTGATGTCACAATAACGAAACCTAATAAGGACAGAATGCTCATGCATCTTATGTCACCCGTTGGGCACAGAAAGATCTTTATTTGCGTGCTACAGAAGAATTCTGGGCTCTGTTTTGACTCATTTCATAAGCCTACCTGTTCTCGTGGCATAAACATACCTTTTTTATTGAGGCATGAAATATGTTCCACCAAGCACATATTACTGCAGTTCCCAAAAGAAATAAACACAAATTTTTCAGACAAATTTATAGTTTTGATTAACTTTTGCACAATTACTTGAAGAATATCATGTTTTGAAGGTTAGCATCACACAAATACAGCTTTATATCTGTGTGTTTTCATATCTGTGTGAGTACAGAGATGTGCTGTAGAGCTCTGGTCGTTTCCTGTGTAACTAAGGTTCAACAAAACAAGGAAGTTGAATTGGTACAGTTTTAATTCTGAATTACCGTAATACTACATTTAGGTACCAGGGTTCACATATTGAACCTGTGTTTTAGCGCCACTCAGTGGACATTTCTCTTTAAAACTGAAAATTGCACAGAGGTACATTTTTTTGAGACCGGGTTGTCATAAACTGTTTGTGTCACACTGATACACTGATGTGTATGCATACAACATTATTTGTGTTTTATTTGTATACAAAAAGTATTCTTGGAGCTTTGTAAAATTACGGTTGAACCTCTGATGTCACATGGATTATTTTTTCGATCTCCTTGATGTTTCTTGATGTTGTTTGTGTTTCTTTACATTGCTGTCTATGGAGAGTCAGACAGCCATCAAAATGCTAAAAACATCGTTATTTGTGTTCTCGAGAAGAATAAATGACGAAGAGTAATTTAATGACAGAATTTTCATTTTAGGGTGGAGTAACCCTTTAATTTGTTTTACCCTTCATCTATTGTGAACATTTACGATTGTGGTTAGCTGAACCGTCCATGGCCATCCCTGAAGCCCTGGTAAAATTGCAATTACACAAACGGGCTCATACACGCAAACACACACATAATCACGGCAGATTATGTTGCTTGAGCCTGCGTCTCTTCTGGGAGCAGCCAGAAGCCCTCAGCGTACAAATCAAACTGCTGAACAAATGAACAGGAAAAACAGAGAATGAGAAAGAGTTTCATTCAGGGTGAAACAACACAAACTATTGGTTACGTTTAAATGCAACACCAGGCCATATGGTGCCAAAGTTTTGTGACAGAACTGCATCTTTGTGATCTTCTAAAAAGAATAGAGCTCTCAGCCATGTGAGGCAGAAAGTGTGTGTGTGTGTGTGTGTGTGTGTGTGTGTGTGTGTGCTACTACAGCTGACCAGTTAAATGCTCTTCTGCGGGGCAAATTGGAAAGATATTTACTCTTGTCTGGTTCTAATATCGCCTCACTGTTTTAATCTACTGCCTTAAAAGGCATCCTCTTAATATTCTCTACACAAGACAGCTCTGAATACACAGAGACCGAGATGAATACAAACAAATGAATATGAATATACACAGTTTCCTTCCAATTAGAGGCAGCCATTGGAAGAGAGTCTTATGATCTTCAAATGTTGTTTGTGTAGCTCGTTCCATTTTACCCCATGGAGAGAAAATGCAAGTGCCATGTGTGCACAGCGTCCCTTTCTAATGACAAGCTTAAATGAGCTTGAAATGTTCTCACATATACTTTGCTGAGGAGAAAGATCTTCATTATGAACTAGGAAATGAAAGACAAAAAACATAAATGAGAGCTCTTTAATATTGTAATGGTTTCTCCAAGACAGCAATGAGAATAAAAGCAGAGCCAATGGAGAAACATCTGAGACCAAGTTACATTTAAATGAAGCATAACTATTTAATATATTTTAATTATAGAAAAAAATTGAAAATATATTACATTATATATAATATACAAAATGTATATTAAAAGCAAATGCAAATTGTCATTATTGCAGAGTTACTCATTCATATTTAAAATTGTATTAGATTTTGTTTTTCAGATTGTTTTAAGTTTAAGCTTTATAATGTAACTTGTTACGAGTTTTTCTTGTTTTATTTAAGTTTTAGACCTACTGAAACTTTTGTTAGTTGCAAAGGGAATATTTATTTTATAAGTAATAATTACATATTATATATTTAAATAATAAAAAGTATTTAAGTATTAGTTTTTCATTAAACATTTATGTTATAGTATATCACCTTTATTTTAATTACTGAAAACAATTTTCAATAGTTAACACTGCTGTCAATACGACTGGTTCTTTTTTTTTTCTCTTCTTCTTTTTTTAAAGATGTTATAACAGCAATCAGTCAGTTCCTGCAATACTTACCAGATGAATGCCCTGTTTGCTATTTCAGAGTTTCCAGCCTGTGTCGACTCTCAGAAGTGTCAATTATTAATACCTTAATTAGCCCGTGAAACATGAAAAGTGTGTTTGAGGTATTTGATCTGAAAGCTGCCTGGAAGGATACAGCCTGTTTCCAGAGTCTCATTCGTGGAATTCTAATGGCTGTGTGGAAGGATGGAATACTGATTTCCAGGGCAGAGGAGAACAAAAGACGGGAGATGTGTTCATCTATTCAGCAGAACTCCCTGCAATTTACAGTTACACACTCACATTACACATCTAACACTATTTTATGTCCTGTTTAGAGACTATAACTAAAATAGCATACTGCATTCATGACAGTAAATGAAAAATGGTGGAATATTTATTTTAGTCTTCAAATTAAGGGAGACCACTTCCATCTTTACATAAAATAGATTTTTTTGTAGAAATATCAGAGACGTTGTTCAAATGTTAAACCTAAAGGAACAGCTCACCCAAAATTTTAAATGAATAGTTTACAGTAGTCATATTTTTTTATTTTTGCATACTTGTTGCATACTATGAAAGTCAATGGCTACCATTAACTGTTTATTTACCCACATTTTTTAAAACAAGTATAAGATGACAGAATTATTTTTAGGTGAATTATCCTTTTAAATAAAACATAACGGGGAACTCCATTAAAGGGATCGTATATCTAAGAATGAACACACATATATATACATATACCTGTGTCACAAATGGACAATATCTTGACGATATCGTAATGGTTATTTCTTATTTTAAACATCTAAAAAATATGTTTGTTTTTTTTAATCTGACGTGGAAAAAAGCTTCTGTGGGTTTTTTTCATTTATATTTCACACACACACACACACACACACACAATTGTAGCCTGCACAAATGCATAAGTTCTAATTATTAGTAGAGATGGGTAAACTACCACACAAACAGCTCAACACTGGACTCATTAAACATGCCATCAAATTTTTAATTAAGCCTCATTAGAGCCCAATCAGTGTGCATGAGGTGCTACTAGCACTTGTGTGTGGGTGACTGAAAGATAGAAACATTATCAATATGCAAACTCTAACACAACTCCGCCATTCTATTCTATTCCAACAGCTCACTCTTTCAATCTATAGTGTCCTTGGCCTGTTCACAAGACACTCAACATTTCACACAAAGCTGTGTCCTAATACTTCATCAGCAAAAAAGAAAAGCCCTCAGACTGTTGCAGAACAATATCTATTCATCCATTACATTCATATCTGGCCCCAAAAAAATCCATGTTGTGATGAAAATGGGGAGGGGATGGTTTGAGATGAAAAAGACATGTATCAAAAAGCCATGCCAGAAGAGAGAGATGTGGAAAGAGGAAGAGAGAGAGAGAGAGAGAGAGAGAGAGGAAGAGGTTAGCAATGTATGGCCTGGATTTGGTGGTCTTAGGTCGGAGCCATTTCTGCCTTCAAACACAAATGGGGTTTGAATCCCCCTATCATTCCATCTGTAGAGGAGGTCCACTGAGTGCGCGCACACACACGCAGCATAGAGCAGGTCGTGGTGACCTCCAAGCTTAAATACAAACCCTAAATCTTTTGAAGCTCACACTGATTTCAGCACAGAGAGGGCAAGCAGTACATTTCACCAGTTGTGATAAACACACACTTAGAAAAGAGACACACAATACTGACATTGAGTATTGAATGGAAAGGTAAAAAAACACAGAATAATAGATCATATTATATTTGTCAAGTTTAGATTTTGAGATAAAAAACATACAGTGCTGGAAGGCAAAAACAAAGATCCCATCTATAAAAATACCACCACAGTTGGTGTCTGTCTTTGCCTTCCAGCGCTGACATTTAAAAATATATGTGGCTCCAGCAAATATTAATTTAGCTAAGAAATAGTTTTTTTATAAGATAAATTTATTATATAATATATTTTTTTTACAGAAAGATAAATAGCTCTTGATTTTAAGGTCATGTTTTAAGTGTTTCCTAAATCACATTTTCCAATAACCACCTAGAATTTTTCTTTTTTATATTATTAATTATTATAAGTTGTATATTGACATATTAATATATAAAGGAAGTTATCCACACAAATAATTAAATTAATAGTAATATAAACACTAACATCAATTTTATTTATGTTTGTATTAATATTTAAGCTTTTTAATGTTTGAATCTTTTATCTTTTATATTAATATAAATTATTTTTAATTCAATAAAAAATATACTGAAAAATGCTTTTAGGGACAGAAATTGCTTGTAAATTTCGCAAATACAGAGAAACACCAAACGATACATTAAATTAAAAGTGACAACTTTAAGTAGAAAGACGGATAGTCCCCTTTAAATGCAAATTAACTGTAGTTAATAAAGTTTTTGAGGTCTTGGCATTAATCTCTCCACCAGATGATGAGCAAAAACCAAAGGTCAAGAATCTGGACTGATGTTATCACCGTGTTTGATCTTCACGGACAGACGGTAATCTCCAGTCACACGGCAGAAATTAGCATTAGCCGGCTACCAGACCGAGTGGAAACAGAGAACTGCAGGCTGATGAGCTTGGCCACTTATGCACGTTGCTGTGGTAACTCTATTATAGGGAAGGTAATAGAGAGCGACGTTTGTTTGTAAGCTTGGAATTTGTTTAATTACGGAACTGCGAGCGAAGCAGGCTCACATTTGCATATGCAAATCCAACGCAGGATTGGAATGGTTTTGGCATGGATAGGAATAATTTTTATCGCTCTCTCTCTTTTTATAAGAGATAAGGTTTTATATTAGTGTCTTCTTTGCTTTTTATGTCCTTTTTGCATTTTATAAAACAAATGTAGTTAAAGATTTTTTTACATTTATTACCTTACATAAAATGCCCTAACTACAACAGCTTAATATAATAAATAAATAAATAAATTATTACCTATAAAATAGACAGGAAACCAGTTTGAGAACAGTCATCACTGTTGCACTTCCATTTGAAGCCACTAGAGGCAAATATGACAATACATCTCCTTAAAGAAAAAGTTCATCCAAAATTGTAAATTCTGTCATCATTCACTCTTTTGTTCCAAACATACAAGTTTCCTTCTTCCTTCTGACATATTTTCTGAAGAGTTCTGGTAAGCAAATCACTATCTAATTTAAAAGGCATCAATCAACTGTTTGTTTGCCAACATTCTGCAAAATATCTTCTTTTGTGTTCAGCAGAAGAAAGAAATTCATACAGGTTTGGAAAAGCTCAAGGTTGAGTAAATAATAACAAAATGCTAATTTGGGGTTGAACTATCCCTTTAAATGCAGCTCAAAAAGTGATCATGATTTACAAACAACACACCCACAATCGTGCTGACAGAGGGGAAAATCCCAGCCCTTAAATTCCACCTTGCACTTTCTCTTCTTTTGCTCTTTCTCCCTCTCTCTCCATCTGTCTCTCTCTGTATGTGGTTATATGGAGGATTCATCAACAGTAATTAGCCATCTTGAGAGGTTGACACTCAGCACTGTTCCTCTGGGAGGTTTTTCTGCTCTAGGTTGAAGGGCCTAAACGTGTCACCACACAGGTGTGCACAGATTCCACCCGTATGTGTTTGTGTGTGTGTTTCTGATTAGTCACATTAGCAGCACTGCATGTTACTAATTCACAAGGACAGACGAGATGCGGTGGCAACGGCTCCCTGAGGGCAGCGAGGAGGGTGTGTTAGCCGGGTTCAGGACGCAGGTTCAGTTTGTGACATTTGAGGTCGTGAGGCAAAGCTCGAGCGCTAACCACACCAGTGACAGATGTGATGCTTCTCTATAAATACACCCGCAGGCAAAACTACACAAACACACACCAAAGCATAAACATATGCATCCGGCTAAGCTTTTACTGTGAAAATAATGTTTACATGCTCTGTCATTCCTATATAAGTGTACCAAGCATACTCTGAGAAAACATAGGCTAATACAAAAGTGTGATTCCTACAAACAATTCGTTATTAAAAAGCAAAAGAATCAAGTCATTCACTTTTAAGGCATGGGACAAAAATTACTGGAAATACTTACTTTATCATATAGATTAGACTATATATGAATAAAAAGAAATGTGCTACTTTTATCAATGCCAATGTAAAAAAGAAGAGTTCAGATGCAAAAGTCTAAAAGTCATCTTGGTCAAAAAATTTGATTACAACACTGAGTGTGCACAGTAGCCTATACTGTATGTTCATCATGTAGGCTTCACTTCAAATGCACTAAATACCAGCCTCAAGCCACTGAGAGGTACCAGCTCTTAGAAACCTATACAAAGTAGCAAGAAAGAACATCAGACATACTTGTAGATAGTGGTAGATAGATAGAATGTATTTGCTTAGTCTTTGTATTTGTATATCAATACGCTCCATCAATATGGTATGTGATGCAATTTAAATCAGTGAGACAAATGACTTATGTCAACAATAGTCACAGATTACCTTAATTTTGGATTGTAATGGATTGCATAACTAACCACATTATGTCATGTAATTGGAATTTGGAATCAGTAGTGTACTACAATTTCTAAGTAATCTACCATCCGTGTGTGTGTGTGTGTGTGTGTGTGTGTGTGTGTGTGTGTATGTATGGACAGGTTTTTATATCCCCGTGGGGACCAATTGTCCCCACAAAGATAGGAATACTAGTAAATTTTGACCTCGT
>JAUCNO010000710.1:6006816-6023506 GCA_032353835.1 Enteromius viviparus | reverse complement strand
AAGATGGCAAACCAGACATGTGTGTGTGTGTGTGTGTGTGTGTGTGTGTGTGTGTGTGTGTGTGTGTGTGTGTGTGTAAAACACTAACATTAAAGGTGATTTAACTCTATCATGTCAACTAATTTAATTCATGGAACTGGAATTGAATTTTATATACCATTATTTATTCAATTCAAATGTACATTTTTGATTAAAAAAAAAAATCTTTGAAAACACCCACAATATTTTAGTATCATATCCCGACTTTAATATGAATACAAGTGGCACCTGAATGCACGCTGTGCAAATTGAACACACAACTGACTGACCGCTTGTGTGATGTAAGCAGCAAAATGCATCTTCATGGAAAAGACCACACAAATACACTCACACACCAAATCCATTAATAAGCATCCATTTGTGGCCCCAGGTCCTTTCCTCTTGTGTGTGTTCCTATCGTTCCTATCTCCCTAACAGATGTACTGATTCATGGCATCACCAGAAGTACCCCCACCTCTCCTCCGTCTTTCCAGTGCTGAGACTACAGCTACACATCACCAATTAATCTCCACAGAGGACGTGTCCAAGACCAGATGGTCCTGTCTTTGCTTGTGTGCGAGCGTGCGCGGGTGTACGTGTACATGTTTTATTGCATTATTAACAGCTTTCCTATGACCTTGCTGCACTTTGCTATTTTTTCCCCACCCCGTCTTCTCTATCTGATAGAGACCCGTGTATGTCTGTAAATCCTCTTGTGGGTGAGCTGCGTGTTCGCTTCTCGTTGCCTATGTTGAGTGACCTGAAATCACCAGGGTCAAAAAGCATCCTCCTTCGTTTTCTCTCTCTCCTGCCCTTTCTCATTCGATCCGTTGCTTTACAAACCACGCAGTGTTTAGAGCAGAATAATGTAGAGATAAAGTTTCAAAAATAAGATGCCGATTCAGGCATTGCTACAGTAATTGTAAAAAATTAAATAAAAAATCATGTATAATAAAGGACATTTGTATTGATTGCATGGAAGTCTTAAAGGGATAGTTCGCATGTTATTTCAAATCTGTGTGACTTTGATAATCATTCACATCATTTGAATGTCTTAATCCACACAATGAAAGTCAGTGGGGTCACTGACGTTCATTATATAAAAGATGTTTAGAACCTGGTTGCCAGAACTGTTAAAAATCAGCAAAATCCTAAGTTTTATGGAATGTACTTAAATTTACGATAACATTTAATATTTCAGGAAATTATGATAAAATATCAAAGTACAAAAATCTATTTCATACATTTGTAAAACCACCATAAACAAATCATCATGTTAATAATTCAGTAAACATTCATTTAACAACATGAGCTGTAACACAACATATCCCTAATATATATAACCAATACAATAAAATGAGATATTATTTTTAATTTTAATCAAGTGTCACATAGGGATTTCTGTGCATTTCAATGTTATATTTTTCACTGTAAATCATGAGATGGCTTGTTCTTTTTTTGCTTTCAAAAATTGTAAATTTAGCAGTATTTTATAGTAAATATCCTGTTAGTTTTATTACATCTTTTGACTATATAGAGTAACAGAACTCGCACCCTTAAAATTAATATATATATTTTTTTTACAGTGTATAGACAATAAAACACATACATTTTACAACATAGCTTTTTTGGTCTCTGCGTAAAAAAAGAAAGTCACACAGGTTTGGATTAACATAAGAGTGAGTAAATTATGACCGAATTTTCATTTTTGTGTGAATTGTTCCTTTAAGCTAGTTAAACAGGGACGTGAATATAAAAGCAGAATGAGACTCGCTGCTCGGGTGTAACGGATGACAGGTTACAGGAGAAGGTGATTTCAGAATGCCCACTCATTCTCCCCCCCCCTTCTTCTTTTCTGACACATGGCATGGGGCTTCACAATTCCTAAAATCAATGACCCAATATGTTCAGGCACAGATAACAGATGATCAGAAGATAGGCATAATGGTCCCCACGCAATTGGTGAATGTCCATCACCAGCGTGAATATTAGACGTGAATCAGATAGGGAAGGTGAGCCGGCTGAGAAGGAATCTCGTGGGAATGTCAATTGCCGTTAAAGTAACGACAATGTGGAAGACAAATGAAGGCAATATCTGGAAATGGAATTAAACTTGTATAAAACGTGGATATGGGAGAATCTGAACATTTGTCAAGACTATTGCACCAGATGCGCCAAACTTATTGGGGAACGAGAGGATAAAAATCCTGGAAATAGCACGCCCTGGATTCATTTTAGGGATAACTTCCTGACAGGTGGGGAACCACTTAGTTTAGCCTTTGATTTTCTTCTTTTTACTAAACCAACAAGACAAGCCAGATTCAGGCCCTTTTGTTTCTTTAAGGTACAGTATACCTTAAAATCCTTGGGTCTACAAAAGACTTGAGTTTAAATGAAAAAACAGTACACAGCAAAAACAAAAACGCGGTAATATTTTACAATATGGTGTCCAGGGTTCCAAATTAACTTTTTTGATCACCAGCCACTCAGAATTTCCATTAGACTAATTTGTACGTGGCGAAAATAAGAGATTATGAATGCCAGTGAATTAAAAATTTATCATTTTATTAACAGTGCATGAAAAACGGTATAAAATTAACATATAAAATAATAAAACTACTGGTCCCCACCACCATTAAGATTTCATCATAACAAAAACTGATTTAACTGTGGTGAAATACAATATGCCATTATGTTCAAATTAATTATTACCACTTCTCAAGGTCAAGAACAAGTCTCTTTTTCAATCAAATACAAATGGTTATATAGGCTAATTAAGCATTCTTTATTGTTTAGAATATTATTCATTTTTTCAAGCAGAAATATTTTTTTATATAAATAAATTTATATTAATCTTTATAACTACTAAGTACTACATGATTCAGTCAGGTATTGCAGTGTTTTTATGTTGGTCCTCGGGGGATGTTTTGTGGCCGTACATAATTCAAATATTCAGTGAGTGTCACTAAAGATTAATGCTCTGTCATGTTGAAAATATCCCCTACACCAAACCCAAACCTAAACCCAATAATGTTAACAAATGCAAAAGTAATGTAAAAACATGATGCAGTCATGCTATTTTAACTTCCTTACGCTGATGTGAGCTGTTTTGTTGAACCGTAGCTTTTCAAGTGCAATGCTGTATCATGTGAACTACCAATTAAACCTACTAAATTGGAAAACTCATATACACAGGTGTATATGTGACGACAACGTTCAAAAGTATTGTAAGAGCGAGATGATCTCCTCGTGAAATCAAAATTCAGGAACTTCTCACGGCCCAAGAACATGCCACAAAACAATAAAAGCTAATCTGGAAAAGGGATCTTCAAAGACAATAAACAAATAAAAGACCATTTGTTTTCTTGTTCTGGAGTATTTAAGGAAAAGAGTGAAACAACACGAGGGAAATCTTCTAGCCAAGACCCCCACACTGTGTGTATGCAAGGAGCTATGGAGCTAAACCTCCAGGTACCTCTCATGCTGCTGCAGTGTGTCTTTCTGAAAGTCAGGTATGCCCTTTGATTCATTGAGGTTATGTATTTTTCTAAATTGAAATTGAATTGGACTTTCGTTGTTTAATTGTGTAATTGGCATGACATAATTTTACCTGACAAACAAAATAAATTTTAGGCGGTTGAAATCATTTATGACTTGTAGATTGTGAGGACACTTCGCGTGCATGAATACACAACCAGAATATGACACACTGAAGGTTTGGGAATGAACAGGGCAGTTAGCACGTTCTCTAAGACCTTTTGATTTATGTGTATCACTGAAATTGACACGTTGGATATGGCTCAGACTTTGTAAACTATGTTCTTTGCAAAAAGCAAGCAGTTGGCGGCTGACAAAGAAAATATTAGTCTCCTTCCAACCTCTGAGCAATTATCAGACTGGCAGTTTGAGATGGGACGCCAGACTCCGACGACCCTAGGTCCCCAATGAACGGATAAATTGAAATTATAGCTAGTCCAAAATTATCAGGCCTCTAAATTATGACACATCTAACTTTAAGATCAACATCCAAATTTACTATTACAATTTAAATCTACTGATCACTTAAAATTTGAATTGAATTAAGACGGAGCCAAAATTAAATCTTGTAGAACATATTTCCAACGAGCCTAGGTTGAACAATTCATTGAAGCTGTTCATTGTTTATTCGTGTTAGTTCACAGTGCATTAACTATATGTTAACAAACACAGTGATTTTAATAATGCATTAATTGCTGTAATTAATATTCTGAATATACTGTAGGAATAAAGTTCATTCTTATAGTTCATGATCACCAAAAATCTGCTTTAAATTAAACATCATATACAATTCATAGACAATAATTTATCGTTAAAAATATATTGTTTTACTAACATAAACTTTTTTGTATTTTACTTTAGCTTTTAAACACTTTAACCTGGCTGTTTACAATAACACTTTAGCTCATACGACTAAATATGCTTGCAAATTGCGACGAATATAAATGTCTGGAATGTCTATAAATGGATAACTGTAAATGTAAATCTGTAAAAATGTAAGCCCACATTTCTGACCCTCATGCAAAACAGCACTGAAAACAGGAAATTTACTGAGCTGGTTTTTTCATCACGAGAGTCATCAAAGAGCTCAGGGAACTGTATGGTTTTAAAATAAGATCCTAAATCTTGTTTCTCCCAATGTTAAAATGGAATCTTGCCTCGTTCGCCGCAGCGCTTGAGATGAATGATGAGGGATTCCTGCTAGCCGCTTGAAATGGTTTGGTATTCATACCACAACGTTTCACTACAAACCCTGAGTGGAAAGTCAGAGGTTCCGTGGTAATCGCCTCGGTTACTGGGCCAGGGCCATTTCCAGGCTCTGATTGTGAGTTTAGTTCCTGTTCTCACAGGTATCTTCCATCCCATTACAAGCTGTCGAGGTGGAAAATGAACATTTTACCCCAACAATACTTTTTTTTTCCTACCCGCAACACTTTTTTCTGACAGCACAAAAAAGCCTTTACCTCAAATAATACAACAGCCTAAAACATTTTTGTCATCATTTCAAAACACATCATTTCATTTCTGTGTTTTACACATATGGGAATAAATCCATCTACCTGACCATATTTCCAAATGCCTCAAAACATGGCCAGCACTTTTAAATAACGTGGTCAGTGTAAAGTTCACTTCTTTGGAAAGGCTTTGACTGCATTTATGTGTGTATTCTAGGCTCTGTCGCTATCTTTGTAAGTGATGGGATCTCTCATCAGTAATACTATTTTATCACCCAAGGAACACATGATATTTTGCATTGCGGAGGAGGAAACAGACATGCAAAAGGCAAACGTTCATATTCTGCATTTCCCTGGCACCTACCCAGCATGCACCTGGACTCAGATGTCTTGGTAAATTTTATGTATAAACAAAGCAAGCCAGTTATTCCACTACGAATGTGTGGATAATTGCCAGGACTATCTAATATTTATCTTAACACGTATCCTCACCCCGGCGACAGGAAAACAGGAAAGAGAGAACAGAATTGCAATGTATTAATGTGACATGATCGGCGGAGCTTTTAAAAGGCTTGTTATTACCGCCTCAAAACTTGGGCCTAATGACTTGTCTGCACCAATGCTAAGGTTTCACGTAATTGTCTCTTAAACACAAATATGAACAGTGCCATCTCTCATTATATCCGGCTGGAGTTCTTAAATTTCAGGCCTGAATGAATTATTCCTCGCCTCTCATCATGACCGTCTTTCTGCACACCCCTGCACACCAATGATAAGAAACAAGAGTACAAGTGCGTACAAGCTATATTTCTTGTTTCCTTTTTTGGAGCAAGATTTTCCATTTGTTTAACCCACCGAAGACCAGAGTAATTAGATGTGATTTTTAAATGCAAACACATAGAAGACAATTTCAAAACAGCTTGTTATACAGTATATGTAGAATATTACCCTCTTAAATTAGCTCTGTCATGACAAGTCTATGAGAGTTTAGCATGGTGATATACATGGCAGTGTTAATGAGTTTGGTCTTCGTGGAATAGGTCTGCTATGCTGCTGCTGTGGCAGAGAAGGTACAGAGACTTAAACCCTTTGCTATTGCCAGTACAGCCACAGACATGCTGTGAGAAATACTGCTGCTGCACATATAACACATATGATATACAGTAACCCCTATATTTAACATACAGGTGGAGCTGGGGAAGGTGGAGGGTTTCTGAAGTGCACTGCAACTGCTAAAATAAGAACAAGAGAAGTTTTTAAATGTTGTGCAGCGAGCTCATTGGCTGCTGATGTGAAAAGAAACAATTAGCTGTGCCATGTGACCAATCACCTGATTATTTTATATTGGGTTAGAACCCATTGGTTTGCGTCATCTAGATTCTTTGCATCTGTTCACTATACACATAGTTTGTTTTCATGTGTAATTTAATTTAAACCCTCAGGCCATCTAAAATGCAGATGAGTTTGTTTCTTCATCTAAAAAGATTTAGAGAAATTTTGCATTTGCTCAACAAATGTCCCCTGCAGTAAATGGGTGCCGTCAGAGAAAAAGTCCAAAATTAAAAAAAAAAAAAAAAGTCTCTGATTAAAAACATCACAATAATCCAGAAGTAATCCACATGACTCTGGTGAAAACCTGCATCTTTGTTATATATAAATTCATCATTATGCTGTTTTAACTTTAAACCGCCAAAATATGAGCGCATAATCCATAATAACACTTCCTCTAGTGAAACATCCATCCCCTTTTGTCTTCTAACATCAAAACACTGACATATTGGTGTTTGATTTGTGATATTCCTCTCCTGATTCGTATGACAAAACAACTTTTTCAATATAGAAAGCAATATTATGGACAGAGAACTCCTTTTAGCTGAAGATAATGTCTAAAGCAACAGGTTGAAGTTAAAACATCTTAAGCATTTGTTTGTTCATTACAAACATGCAGCTTTTCACTTCACAAGATGTTTGTTGACTGGTTGACATCATTAGGATCGCTTGTGGATTATTGAGATGTGTTTTTCAGCTGTTTGGACTCTCATTCTGACGGCACCCATTCACTGTGCAGGTGAAGTAATATTAAAGATTTCCAAATCTGTTCCAATCAAGAAACAAACTCATGTAAAGCTGTGCAAATAAGCACACAAAAAAAACACTTGACCTGAGAATCTTTAAGACATTTTTTAAGTTTTAGGAACTAATTAGGAGTTCCTGAGAATAAATAAATTAATAAATGTGCAAAATGTACAGTGTGAAGCCAAGAAGTGCCAATAATTTGACTTATTATCTCTAATAACCTCATCCAGAAACATGGTCGCTTCACCGTACACACCGTATTTCTACAAGGAAATAAAGCAGTCAAGCCTATGATGACTGTTTGCAGCACAGAAGCAAGATTGTAATGGATAATTGGCAACACAAAGACTAATCAAGCACGGGTGATTGCATGTTTTTTAAAATTCTCTTCCAGTCCTTGTATCAATTTGCAACTAAATGGAAAAAGCCTGTGCGTTGGAATCGGTAATGTGGGCTTACTCTCCTTCTGCCTCTCTCTATCCCTCTCTCTCTTTCGGTCTTTCTCTATGGGTCAGCAGCAATCGCGAGTCCAGGGTTGGTTCCAACGTGGGGACTGAGGGGGTGGTAGTGTATAAAAATATAAAAGGCCTTGCGCTTTGATTCCTGTGAGGCCCAGTCAAGAATAATAATGCATTACACCCCACAACCCTGCAAAAGGCGCTGGAAGTAGCAACACGTCTCAATGTCCCACCGGAGGCTTTGAACAATCCCCGCTCAGTGTAATAGCGCCCTCTATGGATGCTACCGTTGAATGCATTCAATGCAAATGGGAAACGAAAAATCCCATGAACTCTGACACCAGAAACACAGTGGAACAGAAGAATAAACTATTTCTATATATATATATATATATATATATATATATCTCATATAGAAAGTAATTAAACACAAGAAACTAATTAAACATATAACACTGCAGACCTCTAGGACTGATGAAGCTGCAGGAAGAGAAGAAGAAAGTTTGTCCAGAGCATCAGCACAGGTGTTTGATGTCACGGCAGCTGCTGGGGTGGGTCCACCTGTCTCCTGCGCATGCCACATCCTCCACCCTCTCTGCTGTCTCCATGGTGACAGATGGAGTCCAGAGGTTCTGATGTATTCTCGCCGCTCCTCCCCACGGTCTGTCCCTGCGGTCCATTCTGGCCTGCTCATTTGGACTCTTCAGAGCAGCACAGGTTAACCGCTTACAGAGAGGGTCGAGACCGAATGAATGACAACAGAGATCCTCTCGTGAGCAATTAAGAGGCGGAAAATTGATTTGTAGTCACAAACAGCATTAGGAAGGGAAATCCTTGAAATCGAAACATTTAAAATAGAAAAGTCAAACTCAAAGGTCAATGGAAATCACAGATAAAGGGACTCTTCTTCAAAGGAATATGATGAAATGAAAACGATGATGGTCTAATCTCTGAAATCATCTCTGTAATATCTGAATTGTTTTTGCTAGATATTAAAAGCTAAGCTAATTGTTAATTGTGAAGTTTCCACACGTTTATCTTCTCTCAAACATTTGATTTCTCAAGATACAAAAGTCCAAATTGAATTCAATGTAAAATATTAATCATTAAATTCTTCCAAAACCAAATTGTCTGAGGTATACTGTCTACTTTCTTGTTAGAAATTTTCACTAAGGCTGCACGTTTTTAAAAAAAAAAAAAAACTTTTATTTTAATATATTCTGAGATGTTAATTTTTCTTGTAATAGCGAAGTTGCTATTACTCCAGTCTATTAATATCAATGTTGAAAACAGTGCTCCATAATATTTAGTAGAACATATATATCATAAAAAATTCAATTTATTAGGTTTATAAGAACAGCATCTATTTAAAACAAAATGTCTTTACTGTCACTTTGAATCAATTTAATGTAAACTTACTTTGCTGAGTAAAAGTATTAAACTTTAAATAAAAAAATATTTCAAAATAGTACATAGATACTTTTCCATTGTTTTTACTCGATCTGTTTTGTTCCACACTATTGTGTGTATTGCCAATATCTTGGAATTGAAAACATCTGTGGCGAGGTTGACAGCTAAATAAATCTAAAAAAGAAACTCCAATAACCAATCGGAGCTGAAAGAGCAACATATGAGCAAGATTCCAACTGAACAAGAAAGTAAACCTTGCATTTGTGCTCTTTTCTGTACAATAGTACATGTTGAAAAAGACAACAGTCAATGTATCTAAGGCATGTGTTCTCCTGGGGTAAATCTGTGTGTGTGTTTTACACTGCAGTGCGGTCTACACCCTCTATAAGTTGATGAGATGCTTCCTGTACCACTCATTCCGTGGGTGACTGATCACAATTTTAGAAAATGACTAAGCCATGAGCATAGATGTGTCCTAGAGGACCGAATGATGTTCATTTGTTGAACTTAGTGCAAACCATACTGCATGTTCATGTCGACTACCACCACGAGTGTGAGGGAGGGTGTTCAACAGCAGCCAAATGAACATCAATGACTGCTGCCTCTGTCGAGAAAAAACAAGCGTAGACACAGGAGGCAATATAAAGCCCTTAATAAACATGAAAAATAAATAAATAAATTACTAGGCATCTCTAAAGGGTCCATGAGACCTACATCTGTCTCATTTCCTGTCAGGAATAATCTCTGTTCAGCCCTGTTCCAGTTTTTGCGCACACGTGTTCGCAAGCGCACTCGTTACCAGTGCGTCTGACTAAGGGGTGATCTTCCGCAACAGCCACAAAACTGCATCGTTTCGTCTCGCGTCCGTCAACACGGCTCCCACCGGATCCTCAATGGCACATTAAGCAATCCTCACCCGTCCCATAAAATAGACATACTGCAGCCCTGGCTGCAACAGTAGACACTTTCTTCATAAGCGCTGTGGGTTTGCAGCCAAAAGCAGAATACCCTCAACCCCTTTACGACGATAAAACCAGATAGTCAGCCATTTTGGATAAAATGGACTGACGATTCTCGAGCATGGGCTGATTCAGGCTGCTCGAAGTCTCCCGCTGTGTAAAATGACAGCCTGCAAGACTCAGAATGACCACTGGCCCTGGCAGTAGGGCCATATCACCATGACAACAGTCAGAGGCATTGCAAAGCATGATGGGAGGTCAGCCACAGACTTCTTCCCAGGGGTCCAGAGAAACAGTTGGAGACCAGGCTTTCACGTACCACACGGCAAAATTAGTCCTGTAAAATCTAGACTTAAAAAATGCATTTTCAGGGGTTCTTTGTTTCCAACTTCGTATAGATTTAAACACCGCAGTGAACTTACACCGCAAGACCATAACTTTATGGACACATGAATATCCACATGTGCTTGTTATACATTTCATTTGTCTATTCATCTTTTTATTTTTATTAATATGATTTTTTTGCCACCTTATACTTCAATGCGGGCAAGACTTTCAGTTCAATACCCAATATAACCAGCCGAATAACTATTTGCAGTGTTCATAATAAAGTTCATAGGTTAAAATAATATTGTAAGACACACCAGTTTGAAATATTAAGCTAAAAATAGAGGGTTGCGGAAAAGACAGGAATCCAGAGCCATAAAATGTACAAATAGTCGTGGCTTTTACAGATTATTGGAAGAATAAGGTGGATATATATATCAAACAATTAATTACGATTAATCTCTTCCAAAATAAAAGTTTTAGTTTACATAATATATGTATTTGCACTGTGTATATGTATTATGTATATATAAATACGCAAAAATACAGTATGGAGCACTGTAAAAATATTTCCATATATATTAATTGTCAGGATTCTGCAGAGGCATGAGGCGTAGACAGAGCTTAGAAGTTTTAACATACACTTTAACTGAACTGAGGTAAACACAGAGAACGTCTCGGTTACGTATTGTAACCCTTGTTGCCTGAAAAAGGGGGGAACGGAGACGTCACGTCTAAATGACCGACTGAAAGACATCCACTGAACCTTGACGAACGACACACAGGACAGAATACACTGGGCTTATAAACATGAAGGAAGATGCAGGACAGGTGAGGAACACAGGTGGCAAGGATAAACTCATTAAATAAACAAGGACAGGAACAAGACCATATATGGACATACAGGAAATCATAACATAACATAACAAAAGACATAGAACTAGTGACATAGAACATGGACAAGGGCGTGACATTAATATATTAAAAATACACATGCATGTTTCTGTAAATGTACATTGGGTAAATGCAAATGTATTACGCTTTTTGTTAATGCTTTGGGAAATATTTAAAAATACATTTAATAAAGTTCCTAGTCCTCGACCTTTCATTTTAAATGTCAATAGTTCAGTCATCCTATTGACGCACCATTCTCAGACAACAAATATCACAAAAGCAAATCATGCCATAATTACAAAGCTTGCAAAGACACGTTGTCAGGATCGTCATCTCTCTTTCTTTCTGTTTTCCTCTCTGTGGAATGAGTCAGGGGACTCTCCATCATCAGTGATTGTGTAATGAATCCATAGAGACACGTTTGGGCAAATAATTGAACCGTTATCATTCATGACTTAATTACACGCTCAGGGAGTAACTATGAAGTCAGCGTGAGCGCCAGCCAGCACAGAGAGAGGAGAGGAATGCGAAAAGAGCAGGAAAAGCGTGAGGATCAATGAAGTTAAGATGAGTTATCATTTGCTCAACTTCACATTTTTGTCAAACTTGTGTGACTTTAATTTGTCTGTGGAACACAAAAGGTACAGTTTTGGAGAATATTCTGGTCACTGTTTTCAGTAAGATAGTGAATAAGGAACGTAGGAACGATGCAAAACACACATGAGGCCATTCACGCAGAAGCCCTTAGAGCATCTTGCAACAGTGTTTTTAGAGCAACCTGTCATGAAAGACACAAGGGCAACAGCTAAACACATATTTACATAAAACAACAACAGTAAAGCAGTGCGGTAAATGCAAAAACATGTTCTGCTTGAACTCTTAAAAGTATCATAAAACGTTTCTTGTATGCTGTATATTATGGGTCTTCTGAAGTCTGGTTCAAAGTCGCTTTGAACGCAGACAAAGTCACTGTGTAGGCCTACAAAACATCTTGGCATCCGTGAAGGGAAAAATAATGATGTCCAATTCATGAATGTAAGTCTAATCTTTCCACTGAATAGACATGCTCATAAAACCAGTCTGAATGATTCGTTCAAGAATTAAACTGATTAAGTTCTCGAGTTAAAGACACAGATTCAATACTTTTTTAATTGATTTAATAGCTTTTTAGAAGGGAAGATTATCAGCACTGCATAAAAAGACTAAAAGGTTGTATGCACTACTTTTCGTGTATGACCTGAAAATTGGGAATTAGACATAGAAACATTTGTAGAAAAATCTATAGTCTCAGATAGAACTATTAAAGAAGTGATTCATTCTGTCAGCATTTACTCACCCTTGTGTCATTCCATTTCTTCAGGAAACAAAATAAGATATTTTAAAGCACGTTGTTAACCAAATAGTTTTGTTAATCATTTATTTCCACTGTATGGACAGAACAACTTGTTATATAAGTCCTACAGGTTTGAAAATATCATGACAGAGATTTCATTTTGACTGAACTGTCCTTATAATATTGAACGGAGAGAGTGAGTGAAACAGAGATGGTCATAGATATACTGTATGAAATACAATCAGGCCATCCCGAATACTCTTTAATACCAACATCGGGTATTGAATTATGTAAACAAAGTTTGTTTCAGGTGAGCGCTTGTGGGATGGGACAGCTATAGCATGACGCTAATCAGTGGCTGGCAGCACTGGCCAAACGGGTGGTCCAGGTTTGGCACTGCAGTACCCCAGGACTGAGGCGCTCAGTTTGAAGTTTAATGATGCCAGCTGCCGGCTCTGCCAGCCTGGAGGCACTAACGATCTGGCGGTGCCAGCACAGAGGCACCTGGACGCCCGGCACGCCGCAGCACGGACGGGGAGGTGGGGCTGCCACGAGCCCATGATGGGGCTGCGTGCCGCGGAGGGGCTCGGGCGCTCTTTGAAGAGTAACCCCCCCATTTCCATATTTCATTACACGCAGCTGAGCGACAGAGCCCCAGCCAGATGTTCTATTTTGAGCTATTTAAATTTTGACCTGCTTTTCCTGCTTCTGTTTGTGAAGAAGAAGAAGAAGAAGAAGAAGAAAAAGATGGAGGGGTTTCAATCAACAACAACACAGATGCCAAGTCAGTTGGAAAGAGGCTGCTGTGGATTATTACACCTCTTTTCCACACAATCAGTTGATTTTAATCTGAGAACAGACTGACAAAGCACAGAGAAATTTAACCCTGTTTAACTTGTCAGTCTGTCCAGGCATCTGTGGAGAAGTGTCATAAGAGTCTCTCTCTCTCACACACACACACACACACACACACACGCACACGCATCTTAGCTATTCATTGAAATTGCTTGACAAATGTGTTTGTTCGCTCATGCCTTAATATTTTAATTAGTTTATTGAGTTTTGTTTATTCACATTCAATTTTAAACCTGTTTAGTTTGTCGCTCGCCCGCGCCTTCATGAATCATTGAACAGCATATTTTATCAGTAATCAAGGTTATTAGCCCAGAGTAGATTTTATTGCTCAGAGTTTGCTCTTTCATAGCTCTAGAGACTTATTGGAGCTCTAAATTAGGCATCAATTGTGTCTCAGACATTTATTCTAAAATCCCTCGAGAGAAATAAAGATAGACAAAAAGTAAGAGAACTCAGTGATTAAATGAACGTGTAACGGTAGCTCAGGTCATTTTAATGAGAAATGTTTGAGGTGAAATCTTGTGGCATAGAAATAATTTCCAATCAGAAATTGTTGGTGTTTTTCACAAGTAACAAGAATCGACAAAGCAACACATTCAATTAAACCTTCATTTTGAGCTAGAAAGACTGAAATAGTATTTTAATAAAGATGAATTGTTTTGTCAATGGGTTTGATTTGCTTCCCCCCCCACATATTTACATGTTTAAATAGTAGTTTCATGCCCTTATGAGTTGGCTGAGGATGCTTTCGAATTCGGTTTCTTAATTTGAACTGAATTTGAATCCGCATTGCAAACAGAAACCAAAAATTACATTGGAATTAATGGAAGCAGAAATTCGAATAAGCCCAATAAGTTTAATTTTTAATAGGAAATATGGCTGCCAGCTGAAAGCACTTAATTTATGAGAAAGCCAAGGATTATCGAACTGCAAATAATTAAATTCTTCTTCCTGTCATTTCGGTTTAAACTCCAATTTAACTTCTTATGGAGTGTGACACCTTCATATTTCAGCCAATTCTTTATTTTTGCATTATGCACAATGCATGGTTTATATTTTACGGCGCCCCTGAAAGAGCATAAGAATGGGAAATATCAGATGGGGGGAAAAATGTAATGCTTTTGCATTTGTTTGATAATCATTAGAATTTCCCTTTGAGTTCACTGACTGGTGAAAGATTAGATTTCATTTTTTCAAGTTAACGCAAATTTTTCTGATCAATTGCAAGGTTTCAGATGTTTTGGGAGTGAATGCAAAATTATTTAAATTTAATTCCTTTCTTCCAGTTCAATTTTTTCAATCACTATGTCTGCTTTGGCTCTATATACTTCATAAGTTCTCGGTTTTTACATATCAGGTCCAATATATTTCTGGTAGCTCTCTGGATAATATTAATCTTGTATGTTTCTAAAGAATAAAACAGCATCATTATGATTAATATTCTGGTGTGATTCTAACCTTACACAAGATACATGATTTCATAGAAATGGTTGATATGTAGCATCTTATAATGTCTGTTTAAACAACAACAACAATGTTGGATATTTAGTCATGAAAGCTCAGACTGTCTATTTTACTGTGCACTGTTTAAACTCAGCTCGCTCCCAGCACCTTCACGCACACACACTGAACTCTGATATCATTCTCAGGCTAATGTCCGCAGGCTAATGTACTGCACCACCTCACAGCTATTAATATGGATTTGATCCTGAGATCATGCAGCACCCAATACTGCTCTAAACTGCAGGGACACGGCTGACCTTTGTAGGAGTGCGTGTAAGTGACGGAGGGAGGGGGACAACCAGAATCTCATTTCCATGAAATATACTGTCGTCTACATTCAGCAAAGAAGAGCTGTCCCTCAAAATATCACAACAGACAAGCCACCTGAAGTCTGAACAAGTCTGAAGTGTAATTTCTTCTCAATGCATGATACGCATAGCTGAAATACTGTGTACCTGAAGCATAGATGGGTGCTGTCAATATTTGAGGCCATCCATCACTGTAACCCAATCAACTTTAAGTGCTCGCTTTAATCCAATCAGTCACAAGCACACTCAGCTCATAATCCAATCGAAGCAGGGCCATTCCCAGACGACAGTCTACTCCACCTGTCAGCACCACTGAGCATGTGTCATGGAAGGCATCTGATTGGCCTAAGTAATCTAAAGCTATTGGACAGCAGGTTAGGTCATAAAAGGTCACGTCAAAAGCAAAGCATAAAATTAAATTCAAATTCACAGTGACATAAACTACAATGAAGAGGAAACACACTTCTTTTATCCAGCAAGTGGCTGATTTTTAAAGCACAAATACTGAGAATGCTTTTGTATCTTTTTTGAACTATGTCTTTATATGTATGTTTTGTGGAGAAAAAAAATAAATAAATAAAAAAATAAATATATATATATATATATATATAGTGTTTTAGATATGAACAGAACAAGTCCTAATATGACACTTATTTATTTCCATAAAGACCTCGAAATCAGAATTTTGAATCCATTAATATTTCCAAGTCTTCCATGATTAAACTCTGATATTCTGCTCATGGTTCATGCAGTCATTTTCTACTCAAGCCCTGATGTGATGAGAGTATAAATAAATCAGTTTTGTTCTGGTTAATTATAAATATAGTGCCAATCATTGGAACGTTGTCAAGGAATTGCCCCAAGACTCTCTTGTGTTAAAATAACAAAAACCCAATTAAGTATCTCTTTAAAGAACAGCTGTTTTAACATCCCTAATCTTTTTATTGTTCACATAAACAATTTATATGAGAGAAACCTAAAAGTTTTCCAGTGCTGTGAGGAATAAATATAGTTGAATGTTGCACCCATCCAGTTTGAGTACATCTTAATTAAATTCACATCTATGAGCCTAAGATGGATAGGAGATAATAACATTGATTTACAACTAATTATGCGTAGTAAACATAGTTGATGCCGATGTTTACTTAAAAAACTGCTCATGAGCATTTGGTGCATACAAAGTCTATTAAAGGAACCGTATGTAAGAAATGGCCAAAACTGGTACTGCAATCACTTTCAAAATACTGCTGAGCGGTGTCTCCCTTCCCCCTCGACTAGAGGTGGCCAGATAAGTTGCTTTTAGCCGTTCCCATCGTTCAAAGGCTTCTCCAATGCAAACCCTTGTCTTATTCCGTACTTTGTCACGGCATATTTTGGATTCGTAGCAAGGTCTTTTAGGTTTCGTACTCGAAATGTTAGACAGTTTGTTTAGTAGCTGCTGCATCCAAGTCACTTAAAGCTGAGCAGGCAACCTGGATGCTGAAACACTACTGACTTTGTGATTGGGAGATAGATGGAGGGTGGCGCTTCAGACCAAAACAAAACATGACAACATAAA
>JAUCNO010000710.1:5986475-5999826 GCA_032353835.1 Enteromius viviparus | reverse complement strand
TTAAACATGTTTTTTAATGAAGCCATTTTCGGTTTCGGTATCGGTTTTCGGCCAAGTGCATCCAAAATTTTCGGTTTCGTTTTCGGCCCAGAATTTTCATTTCGGTGCATCCCTAACTAACACCACATACGCTGGTCAGGTAGCGCACAAACTCAAAATTACTGTTGCATGCTGGATGCTAAACATCTTGTGCTTTATCATCCCATTAAAAGAATGCTCTAAAATCACAGCAAAGGCTTTATCAATTACCACAGACTATGACTTTGACTTGTCTATAATAAAAAATAATAATAATCAAGCCAAAATCATGCTTCAAGTTAAAAAGGTTAAGGTACGGAAATCCACAGTATCTAAAAGAAGAAAATACGCACCTTCAGTACAAAATGCTATCAATATTAAACATGTTTAAGCCTACATTCAGCAGTGCTTTACATGTTTTGTCCCTTTTAAAACTTTTTTTTTTTTTTTTTTTAAAAGTCCTTTAGTGGCTTGTTCAATATGCTTCTATTCAAAGGACTTTAGTGTAAACACAATTGTTTCAAACTGAAGCTGATGCTGTTAACATTCCTTTAAATACATAAGAACATAAATCAGGGACCGGTTGCATAAAAGGTTAAGACTAGTCTTAAAGTTATTATTTTTTTAATTCAGTTACATAAAATGTATATTAGTTTAAATTGAATCCAAAAAATAAAACCGATTACTACAGATTAAACCAATGATTGCTAGTTGGTCGGACTAGCTCTTAAGACACCGTCTTAACATGAAGGCTAAGTTTATGTAACTGGCCCCAGAGAATCTAATACACTCAGAAGCCAAATATATCCTGAACACAGGGTTTAAATCAAGGTTCCTCAAATCTCAACTGCCAACCCTAATCAAACTTACCTATCTGTTATATTTTAATCATGGAGCAAGAAGGGATACAGCTAAAACTGGAAGCTAACAATAAATGAATTTTTCTACCTAATTAGATTGTGTTTTACTGTCTACACCTACCGCTTATAACAATGCAATCAATATCAATTATTGTTGTATAGTGAGATAACTGCCACATTATGTTGATGTGCACATATCCAGTAGACGTAGCTGTAGAGTAGTCAACATTGGAAGTGAATTAACCAAGATATGCTCGTCTTTGGTCAACTTTGATGAAAATATTCGATCCACTTCCAATGTTGACTACTGTATACTATATAGCCTTAGCCACCCTGAAGTGTCTCAATCACCTCTCTTGTTCAGTAGTAAGGGCACTGATCAGGGAGTCAGCCATTTTAAGGGCTGTCACAATTGCGAAATCCTTCCAGTGCACTGGAACGTTCGCTCCCTGAAAAATCCCACAGTGCACTGCAAGAAACTAGGGAGCATTGGTGCTCATTATGCGTCCTTACCAGAAAAAACATCACATTTCTGAAGCATGAAACAAGCCACACAATTGAACGTGTTAACTATAATAACACACCATAGAAAACTTAAAAGACGGACCGTGTTTTTTTATATTTTAACATAAACACAATGCTAGACTGGTAAAGTATTTAGAATTAATTTTGTAAGAACTTGTAGCAGTACGATGTAATTAAAATGCAATATGAAAATTATATTATGCTTGCATGTTGTTTATTAATTCCAGTGATGAAGTTCTACTATGCTGTCCGTTGACGCTGCAGGTAATTATGTCACTGGAATTTGAGTGATCACCGTCCCAACATGAATCGAATCCTGACCGAAGCCGTGTACACGATCGACTGATTCACGAGCTCAGGAGCTGATTTGATTAGCATACTTTCTGATTAGAGCTAAACTCTTCCAGTAAAGTGGATTTTGTGGGCCAGATCTGACGAGCTCTGGTTTAAACGATTATCCACAAGTATCATACCTTGTACTGATCAGTGGGACCCATTTTATTCCATGGCTCTGGGTTGTTCTTTCTGTCCCAGCTGTGGATGAAGCAAATGAGTGCAAAATGAATAAGGCATGCATGATAATACTAAATACAATGATGGCATGAACGTCTGAGCTGCACTGTTGTTACCTCCCAATTGTTTGGGTCAGGTCAAGCTATAAAGAATCACAAATCTAATTTATCCCTCTCAATAAGAATCGTTCCTCAATTAAACAAAAAAAAAGGCGCCAGGCCTTTTATTATCAATTGTGAGAGACAGATGATTAATGAATTGGTATCTACCATTGAACAGATGCTTACCAGACGTCTGGATTACGCAAGGCCAGGCGAGCCAGATATGTCAGTGACATGGTGCATCCACCGCCAATGAAAATAAACAGGGGGATCAACTATGACGAGATGAACAAAAAAATAAATAAAAACAAATATAAAGCAATGTAGTAAACTTTGAAATCATGGCTGATGACCATCTAGTACGGTGGTTCGCAATTGGTTTCGCTGCAGAACATACTTTTCAGCGTTTAACATTAAATTGAATATTGTTTTGTTGTACGTAAACATTTCCAAAACAGCATTACAGACTTCCAGTTGAGAACCACATTTCTAGATTATACAGTAATGAATCACATTACTGTAACATAAAACTTCACAACCTTTCAAAGAACTCAAATATAACAAATCCGTGTTCCTCCTAAAATCTCCCACAGCTTCAAAACTTCACATGCGAATGTCTACCATTCACAGCATTCGGAAGATATATGGAGCCAGCTAACAAAGAAATATTAATAAAAAAATAAGAGCTGTACGAGCCCAAAAGTACGTGTTACTCGTTGTCCTTAGTTTAACACGCTCGTCCTTGAGCTCCAGAAAGCCTGGACTGTCACGTGACACGAAGGCCTCCTTGTGTTAAGTGCGCATATACAATAAAACGAGTTTTAATCAAATTTTAATTTTAAAATTCACCTAATCATTTACATAAAGCCTCGTAATTAGACGTGGCACGCACAATACTATGGGAAAGTGTCTTGTTTAACGTACATGTTTGACAGCTGCGACTCGTTTAACACTTTTGACATATCCCTGAAGTTGTGGCAACTTATTATGAATATTTGCTACCTTCACAAATCATTTCATTGGTATTTATCCAAGTTCCTATATCTTTACTAACTTCTTTTTAGATCGCACTAAAACAATTTAGCCGACGAAAACAAACAAGGGAAACATTTCCATGAAAGTGTAACGTTATTATTTTAATGAATTCCTTTAAATTTCCAGGCCTGTGAATCACTATTTTAAAAGTTCGTGATATTTAATCAATAATTATTTGGGCTTTGATTAATTCATGTTTGTTCAGAGGTATAAATAGTCTATATAGACTGGCATGTCTAGCATTCCGCAGCAGAGACGCTAACATGCTAGCGGTGCGTTAGCGTCTCTACAACTCCTCCTTGCCGCCGCCTTTTACTGGATAAATCCTCCTGAAATCACCATTCACTTACGGCAGGGTGGCTTCTGAGTTGTCGGCTGACTGTGCTCAGCATCGTGATTAATGAGATGATAAAAATCTCCCAAAATTGTACAGAAAGAAACAGATAAAGCGCGGCTCGTTAGTGAGCTTTTGCAGGACCTCTCCAGCACTGAGGGAAAAAAACACAGTCCACGGGGGGTTTATAGAGCTTGCCTGTTTTCTTATTTTATAACTTGACATACTTGTCCTCGCATTTACGTTAATAAATACTTATTATAATGTCTTTTTTTTTTTTACATTTTAACAAAATAATGCTAATAAAATTTATGAATCGATGATAATGTAATTATACACATAGGTATTTTGTAAAGGCGGTGCTGTGGAGACCCATTTTTGATCGCTGAGCTGATCTAAGGTCAGTATGAGTTCGCAGGCTCGACCTAGGTCGTTCTAGGTCGAAACTGTTTTTGCGTTAATAAAAATGTATGACATCGATAAGACACTGATAGGTTTGACTCATGCACACTTATTTCTGTTTGCTGTATGATATGTCTGTTCTGTAAATAGTTTTAATTTGCTATCTGTGTACTTTTAAAGGGTCTGTTTCACCTGATTTGCACATGAGCATTAAACGAGTTGGGTTGTAAATGTCAGTCCAACTTGAAAACATATCTGGGTCATATTTCCCCTCAAAGGTTAAAACAATGATAATAAAAATAATAATAAGATGCCGTTATAACTAATATACGAATGTCCGCACACACACACATATATATATTTATATATATATAAATCTGTGTGTGTATAAATGTATACAACAAACAATCCTGACTGCAAATTACAGGTACAAAATATTAATTTGAACAAATGTATAAATTAATAAAGCTATAAGTTAATATATAAATGTATTCTAAAATATATACTAATATTAATAGATGAAACAGACAAGTAATCATAAGAAAGTATTTTAAAACGTCACAAAAAAGCTTGTGTGTTGTAATTTTACACAACATAATAATCTTTATTTTAATTGCAATGCAAATAAACAACTAAATTGAGCAATAGCTGTTTACCTCTGAAAATGTTAGTTTACAAGGATATATATTCATTAGATCACATTTATGTAATATACAATCTGTCTGAAAAGGCAGCATTGTTTTGGGTCAAAGATCCCTGAACCATATACTATATTTGAACAAGTATGATCCTGCATTTGCTTCTTTATATTCATGGCATGCGTTAACAAATGCACCTTAAAATTCAGTTTAGAAAGCCTAAAAGTGCTCGGCTTAAAATGAGCATAAGATTAAAATAACAGAGAGGTAGAGAAAAGGAGAAAAGCTCTTCATCATCGTTTCAGCCAGGACAGCCTCGGGGCAGCTTGTTCAAACGGTGAGTGTGGAAATGTAGTTTAGCTGCTCTGCCAGTTCTCCTCTGCTGGCTCTTTTAATCAGATTGCCTTCCTGACATCCGGCCGTGTTTGTTTCCCTCCAATTTCATTTTCTGCTTTGAATTGCACATTAACCTTTCCTCGGAGATCCTGTTAAGCAAACGACGACTGTTCTCTATTGCGATCACGATTATGAAAGGTGGATGGCTGACTCTCGTCAGGAAGCCTACATTTCATCCAGTTTAACTGCCTCTTCTGCTTCAGTCCATTCAAGTCAATGCACGACAGGCCAATACTACTCTCTTCCCTCGTTTAGATCAAATCTTCTCCAATGCACGTATCAGTAGCCTACAATGTATTGCAATTTACTAAAACGAGGGAACATATGATAAGCGTATTACATTTTCCCAAGCTTTCGAAACACTAGGTAGGTGACGCCGCCTACTGGTCAGAAGTGAAACAAAACTCAGCTCAAACGTACAAAAAAATTTTTAATTCAAGTTTTATTAATTTATATATTAATTAAAATGACCAAATCATATACTATTAAATATGAATCGTCTGTATAGTGTGTGGCCAAATTTTATTGTTGGAATTTGTTTTGATAAATGTTGTTTGATGGCGAGCTTGTTAACTAGGCTAATTAAGCTGTGTTAGTAAAACTAATTAATAAAAAAATAATTAAAACTACTACTACAAATTACGATTATAGACTGTATGTATGTATATATATATTGCGTCAACTGAAATCACGTGACTTTAGTGCTCTGAATCAATAGTTCAAAACAAATGATTCACAAGGGTTTCAAAGCTTCACGAAGAGCTCATCGCTTCCTTCAAAGGTGCGACTGCAAACAGACACACCACGAAGCCATTCATGTCCAGAGTGTGTGTTTAATATCATTTGGTTGTTTTTCTCCCTCCAAACAGAGCGGGAACACGATGCTGCCAGACGTTCCCCAGTGACAGCTGGTCATCGACATCTTCTAGAAACCTGATTGAGGATCCCTTTTATTTAAACGCCCATTAGGATTCAAAACACATCGCTTCGTAGAGACGCAGAGTAGAATTAATCTATAAAATTCCAATTTTATTCGGACATAATGATACAGTATAATGGAGATGGGGTTTTTTTTGTAAAAAATAATTTAAACTCCCTAAATATTCGTTTTGCGGACTTTAAACAATACACATGAGACACATGAATATAAATATGACATCTGGTATGAAAAAGCCATGTTTTGACATGATTCATCTATACAGGTGTTTGTGCATTACATACGAAAAGTAAACAACACACTTTTTTGGGGAATGCAATTATAATCAGACTTTGAACAATTTACTACCTAAATTAAGACTACAATTAAGGCAGAGCACACCTGTCTGACCTCTCGAATGTCTAGGAGGTATATATAGAAATGAACTGAATTGTGGTTGGCTCGCTGGAGGGAGTCCTCCGGTATAACCGGCTTTAGTGTGTCTACCTTTTGTAGACTTTTAAATTGGATCTTTATCCAAACTTTTCTTTTTGATTTCACCTTATGAGCAAGACAGATTATGAATAGGCACAGACACACGTTTGCACTGTCCCTTTGTTACCATGGATACCATTTCGAGAGATGATGGGCAAATATATCCCATAATTAAATGTTATAATAACAATATTTAGAGTGCTAAAACATCACCTCTTAAGTACACTAATGATGGAGTTAGTGTGGTAGAGTGTTTAGAATAAATGTCTGTTTGTCTCAGGGGTCCAGACCCAGACATACATGTGCACACGCACACACAGGGTTACACTCTTCAGTGTGTCGTCTTCTTAGGAGACTTTCCAAATTTGGCATCCAGTCCAAGGCCTGAAAGACAGAGCACAGTCATGGCTGAGCTTATTATATATCCGTTCAGCTCTGGACTGATTATAAGTACTGCTCAATATAGAACTACTCAACTTTAACAAGCTCAGAAGTACAAGACTAGACATACATCATTGCATATGCGTTTATAATGAACATTTTTCATCCAAAATCTTATGCTCAAATGCTGCAAATGAAGTTTTTAAACAAATGTAAATTGCACCCATGTATAAACATCTTCAACTGAATTTATTTTAGCGCTGGGCAACAATTAATCGTGATTAATCACATCCAAAAAAATTATTTAAAAAAATAATTTTTAAAACTATTAAAAAATATATTTTTTAAAACTATTAAAAAAATAATTTTTTAAATTATTTTAAAAATATATATTTTTAAATTATAAAAAAAATAATTTTTAAAATTATAAAAAAAAAATTAATTAAAATAATTAAAAAAAATTATTAAAGCAGCAAAGGTGTTTTCAAAATTGATAATTATAATAATAAGCGTTTCTATATCAGCAAATGAGCATGTTAAAATAATTTCTGAAGGATGGTGTGACACTGAAGACGGAAGTAACAGCAAATTCAGCCTTGAATAAATTATATTTTAAAATATATTCAAATAGAAAGCAATATTTTTGATGCATTAGAGACTTCATTTTGAATCATAGTCCTTGTGTGTTGTGTGAATTATCAATACGAGTATTCCCAATATAGTTTTGACAACAGATCACTCACCGAGGAAGACAAGGATGGTACCAAACCACTGCATAGTGTTGATGACGTTCCCAAACAGCAGCACAGACCCCAAGATGGTGAAAAACTTGCGTGTGGTTGTGATGATGGAACAGGTGAGCGGCCCAAAATACACCACCGTCATGAAGATGAAAGTCTAGGAGAAGAAAACCCTGGATTATCAGCTCGTTCTCATCAAGGCGTTGAAATGAAAGAGGATGCTGTTCTGTTTTCAAACAGACAACAAACCCACCTGTCCAAGAGCGCTAGTGATACTGAACAGGAGGATATTATAGATGATGCCAGGATAGCGGTCAGTAAATGACAAAAACTCCCACACCTCCCCTGTCCAAAGCACAACTGTGTAGAAAGAAAGAGCGGGAGACCGTGTAGTTAATAGCTGGTTCGTATATGCTAGATTTCTCGTGCTAGCTGCAGTGATCACATTCTGCTTTTTTAAAACCTGATGACATAACATAAGATGTCATAACATAAGATGTCATAACGAGGTTGGCAAGTAACTTTACCCACCGATGCCACGGCTTGGCAAAGCATTCATTTTGGACTTTCACATTTGCATAGTTGAAAGAGAACAACTTACAAAAACTATTCATTATTTCTGATAACTTCAGAGAGCACCACAGGACAGCCCTGGTTTCATAATGAGAGGTTTGGAAGGAAGGAAGTTTGCTGTATGTGTGATGAGATTAAAGATTAAAATTGAGGAACAGATGCCTTTCAGAGCTGAGGCAGACAGACTGAACAGCTGCTGAAGATCAGCAGGGTTGCTTCTGTCAGGCCTGAAATAATAACAACAGCAGCACTAACCGTAGAGCCAGAGCTCCCCCTGCTGGAGGAAAATACAGGGACAAGGATGGAAGTACTATATAAAAACCATAGTATGCTAGATATGTATAAATTTACTCTGAAAAGGAAGAATGAGGCAACACAATTCCAACCACACAGTCATTTTTGCCAAGCAGATTATAAGTGTATATGTAAAATCAATGGCATGTTTTCAACTCTATATACAGTATGCTGTAATATTTTAAAAGCAAGTCTCATTGTCTTGTGTATTTTTATATAAACATACAATATTGTAAATTATTATTACAATTTAAAATAGCTCTCTTTTAATATAAATAATAAAACTTGAACTAGTTCAAAATCAGACACACTATAAAATATTTGAATCTCATATGCAGAAGTCACGAAAAAAAATTGGGAGTTTGAGAGTTAATAAATATTAAATTTATTATATTATCTTTAATAGGCAGTACTTTCACTAGTGTCAGAGTTAATTTATTTAACAGAAACAAATGATTAAATAGGCCTGTCTATTTAATAACTCACTTATTCCAAGGACTAGTGTGGACCACATGTTGACGTTCAGCATCATGTGATTGGCTCCCGTCTGGAACCGTGCCCTCATGTGGTCCTGAGCTACACCGGTCAGCCCATCCAGAGTCAGAGAGAGCAGCTATCAAACAAACGAACACTCACAGCTATAACCAGAGAACAAGCAGTGGTATATAAGGGAGAGACTGGAATGCATTCAAAGAGAGACCAACCAGCAGCATCTCTCCAAAGCCAAATGTGTGTTCATCTGAAGTGCTGGAGCCTTTGTTGGGTTTGTAGAGGAAGAGAGCGACCCCGGTGACGATTAGAAACACACACAGATACTTAGCCATGGGATATTTCTTCCTTAGGATCATGACACCCAGAATCATCACTGAGAAACCGAAGGGACAAAAGCACAATGAGAAGACGTGAGCAACACCATCAATCAGCAGGCGTTTCTGTTGGGTGCTTAAAAAGAAGTGCAGGAACAAAGAGGAGTTTGCCATATGGCCAACAAACATAAGCCAAAAAATATGGCCATATGGGAATATGTGCTCACTGTTAGTCATTGAACACATGAGGCAAGCATAAATTTTGTAGTCTAAACAAAAAAATACATCTAGATAAAATAGGAATAAGAAGTACAGTGGCCAAAAAGTATTTGGACACGAAATGTTATTTAAGTCTGTTTGTGCCATCCTTTTTTTAAATAAATAGCCATTTAGATGGATATTTTTATTTATTGTAATGACTATTTAGTGCCCAAAAACACTTAGGATCCAAAAATGCTGAGCCCGCTGTTGTGCATTTACTTTATATTTTTAAATAGGTTTTTTATGTTTACCAAGATTGTATTTATTAAATCAAAGCATATTAATAATGTAAAATAACTTTTCTATCCGAATATATTTTAAAATGTAATTTTGTTCCTGTGACGGCAAAAATGAATTTATTTACTCCAGTCTTTGGGGTCAAACAACCCTTCTAAAATTATTAGAATTATTTAAAATGCATTTTAAAAACTACTTATTATTTTTGTGAAAACTATGACGCAGATCTAAAAAGTTGAAAAGAACAGAATTTAATTAAAAAAAGAAATTGTTTGTATGATTAGAAATGCCTCTTTTTGTCACGTATGGTGTTTATTGCACCTTTGCTGATTGAAAGTATTAATATCTTTTAAAAAAAAGCTTGCTGACCTTCTGAATGGTAGTGCATGTATGAATGAAGCTGCAAATGCCTAAAGTCATAGGCATTTTCCAATGTGAACTACAGTAAATCAACTCATTTTTTCCTGTGTGTGTTTCATTCAAAAAACTGATAATCACCTGGAATTGGTTTACAGGATTTCCCCAACACCTACAAAGAACAAAGACTTGTGAGCGTGATGTTGTAAGGAAGGGAATCAGATATATACGAGTGAAGATCTGTGCAAACCTGTGTGGGGTAGTTGACATACTGCAGGGCCGAGTTACTGGACACCATGGCACCCAGGTAAGACAGAGAGCACACGCCATACAGCCAGCTTCTCGTGTGGTCCTGCTTTGAGCCCTCAAAAAACTGAATTACTACAAAACAGAGAGGACGCTAAAGTTACTTTAAAGTTACCTGCAGCGGCATTTATACGTGCCATGATGCCACATGTGATCTCCACACACGTGTTTGACTCACAGAGTCTGGCGAAGGCCGCGTTGATGACGCACTGGATGAAGACTAGTGTGGTGGCATAACGAAACTTCTCCTTCTTCCCTGCTTGACTGTAGTCTCCTCGCGTGCTGGACAAAACAGAAGACAGTGGCATTGAATTATGGGATTGAAGGGAACAGCTGTGTGGAACAAGGAGACTAAATAATCCCTGGATGTAAAAATAACCAACAGTGGCTGGGGAAGAAATTGTTGTTTACATCAGTGACCAATTTTAGCGCTTGATAAAAATATCCTTCAGGATGCTGAAAGGTCAACTCATCCAGGAGGGTTTAAAACTGTGTGTGGAGGTAAAACGGCTAAAAACATGGCAATATGATCTGAAACGGAAGACAGCTTGTTCATCTCAGACAAACTATCACTATAGGAAAAAGACATTATGCTGGGTTGTGTTACTTGAGACACAAAGAAAAACCTTCTGACCTAAAACTAAAGTTTGCTGACATCGTCTTGGCTAGAATATATATATATATATATATATCCGTGCTTCAGATAACCATTCTACATTGTACTAACTATAAGTAACTACATGTCAACTAATTCTCATGAATCTGCTACTACATGTCCACTAACTCTCAGAGCAGACTGTTAGGGTAGGTTTAGGGTTAGTAGAATGATAGTTTCTGATAGTCAGAATGTAGTATGTTGTGGACCCATCAAGATAAAGTGTTAGAAGTCATTACATCTACTAATAGTCTAATGACTGCTAGTTAACATGTAGTTGCAAAGTTACTTACTGTTAAGTTACTCATTGTAAAGTGTTACCACTATTATAACTTCTAACTAATATTATACTGTATTCCAGTACATTCCAATTTTGGAACACATGATAGTTTTGAAAAATCATTACTAATTCTGCAATCTCCTTTTAGTTCTTCTAAGTATAACAAATTGACTCTAGTCCAGTTTTTTGTTGTACTAACTGAATAGACATCGGTGTATATTTATTAAAGTTCTTGTACTGTCCTAGATCCTTGTAGTCATATTTTAAATAATCTTAATATAGATCATAAATATTACTAATAGCTAACTTCGCAGAAGTCTATACACGTAATGGTTCCTAAATCTGGAATAAATTCTAGTATGAATAAGCAAGTAACTAATGCATAATTACTAGTAAAATTCCAGCAACAACTAGAGAACATACTAGTTCAATAATTTGGGGAACCTTCGATTAGTATCCAATAAAGAGTTACTAGCCAAACTGCAATATAGACTGCTAGAGATAATAGTAATTACATGAATGTTGTATAATGTAATATTTTATGCAGGTAGATACTATTACTTTAAAGCAGTGGTTTTTAATCAGGGGCCAGACGCATAAACTACATGGAATAATTTTAGCAATTAGTCAGTCTAATATGCTCTCAGAAAAACTCATAACTTTTGAATGCCAGTTACTGCCCCAGTTTAAATAAGAAATATAAGACTGATTCCCTGCTGACTTGTTTATGCAACTGACCCCAGGGGCATCGGTACACTTTTCAGCTGAAGGGGCCTAATTTGCAATTAAAGTTCTGTACACTGAGGGGCCTGGAATCAAAACAGCTTGAGCTGGTTTGCAGGAATATATGGAAGAACTGTCAGTCTGCACATCTTTATTTACTCGACAGAATGCAGAAAGTGTCAACTGTCAAGGTGAAATAGCCCAAGGGTCGTTTCCTTTGTCCATCTACTTACTATTCCAACCACATGTGCATAGTAATTAGTGCAATAATAGCATGTGCAATCAAATCAATGAGAAAAGAATTACAGAAATACAATAACTCGTCTAGAAATCAATGCGCACAGTTTAAACGCAACGCTGTCTGGTACTCACATTGTCTCCTGCAGTATCCCATAGTAGAAGTAACACACGAACACCCCGCAGAAACACACGATGAACCGGAGCCGTTCGTTCTGCCACACCGACGGTTTGCTCGCTGCTTTCCCGGCGGCCATGCTATCGTCCAATAGTCTCGGTATGGACACGGACACCGCTCCGCTCCCCGTACCCCGCGCTCCTGCGTCCCGATCCACTCTACTGGCGATCGGTAGCCCGGAAATGATGACGCGACTCTAGGTTCCCCTCTTCTCTGCTCTGCTGAGACTCTCCTTCCTCTGCTATTACATCTATAAGTTAGCCTGAAAGCGACTTACAATTACAACGATATTACTTCCGCTAGTGTACGTCTACTTGTGTTTTATGCAATTTACAGATCAGTAGCGTTAATGTAAATGAACCGCGCGCTAGTTCTGTCCAATAGCCGCATCCTGAAAACGGCGCGCGAGCGAATGCAGGTAAAAACGTGGCGTTTGTTTCCAGGTATTGCCTCGAACGTAATTCTCGACTCGAAATGCTGTGTTAACTGTCTGTTTTTGACATTTGGTGTTGGAAGATAACTACTGCTGGGGCTGTCTCTAATAAATGTTTTCATTTGACGCGTCAAATGACTCTGGAGGAGAAGGACCTGACGAGCTCCAGGTACTCTGCTGATATGCCTGCAGCTTTATCAGGATCGAGGACAGCATTAAAATGCAGAATTACACCAGAAACAGGTCATTACTTGCTGAATCGCGTCGACTTCCCTCCCAGCACAGGTTTACGGCTCTGTCTATATTTTTGTACATTACTGACGGCTTAAATTTTATTTAGGTATTATATGCGAGTTCATGTAAACAAATCTGTTGGGTCTTTCTTGAAAACAAGCGGTTAGGATTTTTACGTAGCGGTATGTGTATTACTTGGATTGGTCCAAATAAGCAAAAGCCGACGACATGCAGCCAATCACAGAGCTGGGAGCTTTAAGAAGGCGGTGCATAGAGATCGCCTGCAAGCACCACATGCACGTCTCATTCATATTATTTATATTTACAATATAAATGTATATTAAAGTGTAATAGATAGATAGATAGATAGATAGATAGATAGATAGATAGATAGATAGATAGATAGATAGATAGATAGATAGA
>JAUCNO010000710.1:5970758-5981710 GCA_032353835.1 Enteromius viviparus | reverse complement strand
GAAAAAAGTACTCTGTTTCTCATTCATTGTTGTTTGTATGTATGGACTCAGTATACTTATATTATATTCGGTCTTTTTTGTATTTAGCGGCAAGAAACCTGATTCGCTGTCAACAATGACGTAACTAAGCGACCAGAATGAGAACGCCCACTTGCGACCTCATCGCCAGCCTCTGGCGACATGCAGCGACAGAAGTCGCTGCTAGTGTGAACGGGGCTTAACAAATAGTGAAAAATTTAAGGGGGTCTGAATACTTATACTATATATATATATATATATATATATATATATATATATATGCAAACATCTCTAAAAGCCATTTTGGTCAAAAATGAGATTGAACAACGAGATTGAGATTGCCTGAATGCTCGTCAAACATAACATATGTTCATAATGTACTTTCACTTTAAATGTGCTAAATCCCAGCTTCAAGCCCCTGAGAAGTACCAGTACCTATACGTAGCCAGAAAGAATTTCTAATTGTAAAGAAAAATGTCAGACAGTATTATGAACTCTTCATAAATATGTATGTAAACATGTATGTGTGTATGAATATATATATATATAAACACATATGTATACATAAATGTAGCAGTTAAATGTAACCTGAACACATATGATTGTCCTGTATCTGTAAAATAATAAACATGCATAGCATACAATGCACAAAAATGTATGCATATTGTCACCTCTAAATATACTACTGTTCAAGGAGGGCCACTGCCACATAACCAGCATTACCTCTGTGCGTGTGTGTTTTCGTCATATCAATGGCTGTGGTTCACTGACACCATCTAAGTAAAGCTGCTCCGTTTTTAAATCTCTGTTGCTAGAGAGATGTGGGTCAATCTGAGAGGCTTTCCTCATAATGACTGATCATAAACAAGCACGACCTTTGTAAATGCCCCCCAACCTTTCAGTCGATGTCCCCGAGTGTGACTACTGTAAACTCACAAGCTGGTCAGAATACACTGACACTGCGGTTTGGCTGCTCATTCTTGTTTACCTGTGTACTTCCAGGCGTGTGTGTTTGGCTGTTGTGAACTTGTTGGTGTGTGTGGTCACAGTCCATGGCAGGAGGTGCATGTCTGGATCGTTTCTGTAAAGACTGCCGAAGCTTAGCAACCTGAAGAAGAGAAATATGAGAGTTATAGTAGAAGAAGTATATAACTTATAAGGTGCAGAGAAGAAGTGAAACCTAACTGCAATGCCCTTTATGCTGACCTACAATAAAGGTTATACTTTCGGTTCAAAAGCATTCTCTGTGGAGACGCTTGTAAAAAGCAACTGAGGTACTATAAGAGTCAAATGAGTCTAGAATAGTTTCTGAAGATGGGTAGAACATAGGTCTATTGATTAATGGGTCTCAATGATCATTTTTTATTACTTGATTGCTGTCAGGAAGTTATTTATGGCAGCAATGGTTGGTGATGTGACCAATATTTCTTAATAATTTTACGGTACTGTTCAGTTTTTTTTTTTTTAAGAAATTAAGTTTTATTTATTTGTTTTTCAGACAAGACACATTAAATTGATCAATAGTAATACTAAAGTAACGAAAGATTCAAATAAATTTAGTTCAATTCAGAACAAAGCATCCTGAGATTTGAACGTGGGCCAATAGAGTGAGATAGAGTACTTAGAGTACTTTTTGTCTCAAAACAGCAAACAACATTTTTTAATGACTTACCTCTCTGAGGTGTTCAGCGCTACCCCATGATGCCGAGCGCTTATGACCGCTGCCCCCTCTCCGCCCCCGCGTCTCCTCTATCCAGGAACTGGGAGTCTAAGAAAAGAATGAAAACAAGCTTAAATTTGACGTTATTTTAAAGTTACCAGTTTACAAAAGCTCCCACACACAATGGTTTCTCAGTGAGACATCAAAGCTTAATTTTATTCAGGTTAACCAAAACTGAACCTTCCCTCACTGAATGCTAACTATATCTCAAACACCCTCACACTTTACATAAACTAATCCAGCCCTTTCCACCGAACACAAGACAGCCGATAACACACCCTCACTTAAATGCCGCTTATTCATGCACCAGTTGGAGATAAAGCATCCGTTCCTGAGAGCGGTGCGCCCTGCTCGCCAAGTGTTGACATGTTTTTCAGTGTGTCACAAATGGAACTGAAAGCTGCTTCCGTGCCTCACTAAACGTATTTGAATACGGGACAGAAAATGTGACACACCTGCAACACACAGACACGCCCCAAACACACACACACAGCTGTGCGGAGACGTGCATGATAGAAACCACCGACTCATCTGCACCACATTTTAAAAGTGTAGAGGGGAAAACACAAGGTGTTTGTCCTCAAGCGCACTCACACAGACATACACAGGCGTACCGTCATGACACCGCCGTCCTATGCTCCCAGGCCTCTGAGGAGTAGTGGGAGCCCAGCTAGTGTGCACTGTATCGCAGAACACCAACCGATTTTTTTCAAGCACTTTTCAATCATATCAGAGCTTATCAAAATCCAAAAAGTGTCTTCCGTCCCTCTCTTCCTGTCCCTGCCAGGGGTCACAGAAATCTTTTGTGGTTGGGACGCTAATGCAACAAAACGCAGTTGAAGTGAGCCATATTAAAACATGTCATCACCCCCCCGGCCCCTGGGGTGCGAGATCAGGACTAACCGTGTCTGCTTAGTGGCTGGAGGTTTCACATGGCCCAGTGGGGGCAGGGTTGAGGGTTGATTTAAATATAAATTCGGCCCTTATTCCTTTCTGCCTGGACACCCGCCTGCCCGCCCACCCACATCAGGCTGCCGTGGGATTAGGCCTATAAACGGACATTGAGTTTGAGGGTCTGTATGAGCAGCACGCTAGATGCTGGCTAAAGTTTCAGAAGTCCCCTTCTGCACTCGAGTGGATCCGACGGGCGGTGGGGGGGTTGGGCAGACTGTCGACAGTGTCTTGAGACTGTACAATTGTTAACTGTTGAACGTCCACTAAAAAGTGGGTTGCATTTGTTCATCACAAAAAAAATGATGTAACGTGAATTATAAGAAAGTAGGGTGCGAGTGGGGGTTTTGTTTGTGCATTGTGTGTGTGGGGGGGTGGCAGGGCTTGAGGGGGACGGTCACTATGAAGGTCATGTTAAACAAAACCTTTTTTTTTGGGTGACCGGTTATGTGTAGGCATAGCAGATCACCTGCTGAGAGACACAGCCAAACTGGATGTAGCATCTATAAGGGAGCGATGGCCATCTGAACAGACCCACATAGCACTGCTCTCGCAAATCAGCAGAACCACGAGCTGCTTCAATGCAGTGTTACAACCACATGGTTAGTCTAATAAGTAAAACTACAATATTTAATAAAGTGTTGTAGGGTATTTTCCCAAAACAAATGACTCATGAAATAGTTCAACTTCATTTAAAAAATGCCTCTTTTTCTATTTGAATATATTTTAAAATGCAATTTATTTCCATGATGCCAAAGCTGAAGTTTCAGTCGATCGAATCCAATTTTTAGCATCACATTGATTGATTTCTAAAGCAAACAGTTGTGCTGCTTAATATTTTTGTGGAAGCTGTGAAATAAAAAAAACCCAGCATTTAATTGAAATCAAAATATTTTGTAGCATCAGTGTCACTTGTGATCAGATAATCGCAGATAATTGCAGATAATCTTCCGAACACCAAACCTTTGAACAGTACATCCACATGAATCACAATCAAACTATAACCAAAGAAAAACAAAACTAAATCAAGCACTGAAGCAAATTAAGATTCCTAAAATTAGGGCTATATGGGATTTAAGATTTTTAATTATCCGTACTGACTAGGATATTCTCACATCTGATTGTTTAGAAAAAATAGCAGCAAGTAAACTTTCATAAACAAGCAGCATGGGATAAGAATGTTTCTTACTGAATCAAATGATGTGAACAGTGCCAAAGCTTTACCAAACTGAGATGCTAAATCAAGCCAAACCGCAGAGAGACATTCACCTTTTGTGTTTGACTGAATATAGAAAACCCCAGCAGGCATGTTGGAGCAGTGCTCCAGGAACCCATATGGAACCCATTTGGAAAAAAACAATATGGCTGCCGTTTTCCTAGACTCCTTCCATTACCAGCCAAACTCTTTCTCTCCCCAAAGCCAAGATCTTTCAATACAAACCGCTAGACTTCAGATTTCTAATACAAACACTATGTCCCCTGACCATTTTAGAAATATACTATATGCAAACAATACAAGTGTTAAAACAGCTGTGCATGATTCTGTATGTGCATCATATCAAGCAGATCAAACCAATGGTTTGTTTTACTCCCCACTGAACAGTAAAGTCTCCACTCCACATGGTCAGACAGAACCTCCTTTGTTTGCTATTTATTTCTGTGTTAAAGGAATAGTTGAATATTTGTGTGGGAAGGATCACACCTGTGTGGCCTTGTCACTGACACAGGTAACCGGCTGGCACTCTGCTTCTCTTGGCCAGTTGCCCTGAAGGTACGGTCCCACCAAAGTGTCTAGAGACAATGTCCGCCGCAAGGTGGGCTTCGGCGGGCGACCCTTCGTCTTGTATTCGGCTACAATGAGAGGATAGAGAACAGAGTGAGAAAACAAAACTGTGAGACTCTGTCCCATTTAAAATTTAAGCAATAAGCTAGAAGTGAACTCCTTTGAACTTCCCCTTTTTGATTCATTGATTACTCTAAAGAAAAGATACATCGTTTTAACAAGGAACTGAATTACACAGAAAGGCAGTTTTATTTCCTATTTGAATACTGGATGGCCCTCAGATGCACTAACATAGTACGGCTTGAAATGTATGCAGTAAAGCCTTTGACTTAAGCAGCGAATACTGAAAAAATAGCAAAGTATTCAGGAAAGAACAAAGTATTATTCCACTTAAGCAGATTTAAAATAAATACATTACAATAACTAATAATTTAATCTTTTTTTTTAAATGCATACAGCAAATACTTCTAATTTAAATGATATAATAATACATCCTTCTTTTGCATTACATAACTTTTTCTGTATTATAGTCATAAGAATTAGGTGGGAATTGAAAATGTATTTGATTTGCATGAAAGTAGCACAACAGCTTAAAATAGTCTGAAAACAGTGTGATGAACGAGATGGCTGAGAGGAGATGGCCACTGACTTCTCATTGTTAATTCAGTTGATTAAACTGGAAACAGATAAACTGAATTACCAAAACTACTGAAGTCAGCCAAAAACGGAGGAGAACGAGACTAGCGTCCCATAAGCATAGGCACTAATCACTTTACCACAGCTCTGACATTAAAATGCATTTCTGATGATTATGTATAATAACTTTTTTCATTTATCCCGTGAGCTGGCACTTTTAGGCATTTGCAAATCCCCCTGAAACACACTCATGCATGAAAGGCCTGTTATAAATAGGCGCTGTTGTCGTAACGGATGCTGAACATCCTGGTGCTTCAAATCACTGCAGACGAGCTTGTTATCAGGCTCTTGCCCAAAATACTACAGAGGATCATTTTCACACATTCACAAGATGGTTTTCCTTCTCCTGTGCATTGATCCTGTCATAGGAACTAATAATGGTACACCTGATCTCCGACCTTGTCAGGTCCTTCCTGGATCCACTCGCCCCCTCCCAGCCCCTGGGGTCTTTTCAGTGAGTTAGGGACACATTTGATGGTGGAAGTTTACTGGTGGGTGCTAAACAAGGCTCACTTGTGTAGTACGGAGACTAGCTTGAGGGTGTGGTATAAAGCAGGTTGGGTGACTATGTGTATGAGATTGTGACACTGTAAAGGTTTGTCTGATGAGGTGCAAGAATGTATGTGTAAGGGAATCTCATGAACAACAAATCCAGGTCACATTTAGCCCCTGTGTGTGTGTGTGTGTGAGAGAGAGTGTAAATATATATATATATACATAAATAAAATAGCAAACATTTGAAAAAATGTGCGCGCCTGTGTGTGTATATATACATATATATATCCAGATCAATAAGCTGATCTACGTCTCTGCATTCAATAATGAAATAACTGAAACTTTAGTGATTAATCTTGTCATTATACATTACTGACACTATATTCTCCAAAATGATACTGTTCGGTGCTTTGTTCATCTCTATTGGTAAAAGCGCTATATAAAGGTGACTGATTGATTGACTGGGATTAATTAAAATGCACAATAAAAAAAAACTGTTAAAAATTATTTTTTACAAATTCTTTGCAAATTACAAATTAACTATATATATATATAGACATACACACACACAGTAGTCAACAAACCTTTTAACAAAGTTGTCCTAAAATCAAAATCAGTACCCATTTAAGTCTTAGGAAAACGAGATATCTTATGATCCATTTTTAATGTTTACTACTGTGACTGTATGTATGTATATATTTATATACACACACTACTGTAATGTGCAACTGTATATATTTTTGGCATTACATTTGCAATTTTTTGCATAATGGAAATGAGAATGAGGTGGAACATACAAAAAGTCTTAGAAGTCTTCATTGACCACCCTAAAAAACTGGTTTTGTTTTCTTTATGCAAAAAAAATGAAATTTGGTTAAAATGTGACCTGGACATGTTTTTGACAGGTTTGATGAGATCATTTGTGTGTTTTACTCCAACAGCCCGTGTATGTGTTTCCCAGTCCTGATGAAAAGTGCCAATGAGCTGCATAGTTCAGAATCATATCCTCCTCCTACAGGCACAGTGGGTAGGATATAAAAATACACATACTGGCATATGGACTAAAGTTACACACAGCCAAACATGTTAACGCTATGAACGAAACCTCTGGCCACCGCTAGTGCTCCTTTGTGTTCCCACAGAATATAAACACATGCCATAATATTGTGCCAAATTTAATGACGGCTAAAGAAGCCTAAGCTCATGTATTTTCCTTTTAATAAACAGATTACTCATGATCAGACCAGGAAAAATAAATTGTATTTATACTGTACTCATATATTTGTAACTGATAGTACTGCCAGTAAGCCCAACTGTTTAATGCAAGTTGTGAGGAAAGGTTGGGTAAAACTCTTGAATGACTGGTGTTTCAGTTCTGTGGAAATTTCTGCCTTTCTGACTCACTGAGCAGGAACACAAATGCTAAGAGACCAGAGGGATTTGATGTTTACTGCCTTGGTGAATCACAATAAAAAAAGTTATTTTGGTCACTCTATCTCTGTTTGTAGACTGCCGTGTGGAAGAGCTGCTCTTCTCCGACAGCCATGTGCATTGTGAAGAAATAGTTGTACTGAGAATCAAAGACCCTTTGTGATTCGTACATTGTCCTTAAACTAAAGACAGGACTTTTCAAAGTATTCTCACCTAGTTGAGGAAATCTGACAATATGCTGATGTTAAAATACCTGAGACAGCCTGACACCTATGAAAAATGTCACACTAAGACCAAAGTTTACTAAAAACACAGCTCTTTTGTTCCGTATACACCAGAAAAAAATTGTAAATAAAACTTTTTTTTTTTTTTATCCAGTTGTTTATGTTTATTCAGTGTGTTATTTCTTTGTGATTGTCTATGGAATTTTTTTATATATATTTTTTTTCTTTTAGTGTAGCGATTATGCCAATCATTATAAAGTTTTCAATGTCGGTCTAGCTACTAATGGTGAAACTAAATTATGATATTAAAATGTATTAAATAATTCAAATGCAATGTATACAAACTAAAGCATTTAAAACATAGCCATTATAAAATATGCAAAATATGCATCGATATTGTACAATACACATACCAGTATTATAGACCAAGTTTAATATGCAACACTCAATTTTACACAAAATTTAACAGTGAACCCCTGCTTCGTTTCTCTACCCACCAAAGGGGCCTAAAAAAGGTTGCAGCCTGATATGTGACACTAAAACCTGCAATTAAAATAGTTCTGTATGGTAAAATGCTTGAGCAACACAAAACAATGCGAGAACAGTCTCCAAATTAGACGTATTAGTGTAAAAGAACAGGTTCTGGGATGTGACAGTTTTAATTTGTTTTTTTCTGATGCTGCATGCAGATATGTAGCAAAACAGACCTCTTGAGCTCTGGCCACACACCAAAACAGTGAGAGTTGATTAAATATTGCAGGTAAACAGTAACATCTGAAAAAAAGCGACTTATCACAGCAAACCTACTATGTTTATTCAATCCCATGCCATGTTTTGTGGCCATGATGTAGGGAATTAGTTAAGGTGGGGGGTCGTTCAGTGCACTGAGGAACTTTTTGTTGCACCGAAGCCATGAAAAGAGCAGTTGAACTAAAGGACTTCTGCAGATTATACATGCACATAATTTATATTAGTATCATCGTTATATCCAACAAAAGAGTGAGTTAGAGCTCTAAGCAGAGTTAGAATGAATAGAGGAGTTGGGTATATTAGTAAATAAACTCCATGGCATTATAAAGTGTTTCTGGTTGTTTTTACCTGCTTTGGTGTCTTTGCAGCGCGGTGCTGTTCGGTTCTGGAGCTGAAACGGGACCGTGGCTCGGAGGGGCTGCAGTCCTTGGTTACCCACCCGGGCCACTCCACTCCGACACGACATTCCCGCAGTCGCTTTGTGCTTTTAAAAGTCTTTAAAATGATCACCAAACTCCCAAACTCCAGCGTTTACCTAGAGCTGATACTCCAGCAAAGGTTATCGTCCAATTTAGCCGTCAAAAAGTAAAGTCTGCATTCAAATATTTTGATTTAGCACCCTCGCTAGCTAGTCAGCTACTTTCTTTTGTGATGATAGTGAAGTTTTCCCTAACTTATTACTTTAAATGTATATCTATACATATATATACATAAGTTTTTTCTGTGTGGAAAAACCATACAAACTTTTATGCACCGTCCTAAACGGTTTATTCCACTTCTAATAAACGTAAAATTGAGGAGCAGGACTACATTGTATGGGCTTCTGCCAATTCTTCAGTGCACAATCTGACAACAGCCAACCTACACACTCGTGTCGGATTCAGCGTCTAAACACATGTTTCCACTCTGATTGGCTACTGAAAAATACTACTCACACTTCATTGGTCGATGGCAGCATCTATCTGTTAGGGGTGGGTCTCAACGGGGCTTGTCCCCGCCCACTTCATTAAAATTCATGCTTTTCACAGAGTTCTACCAGGTTAACCTGGTTTACCATAGGTTAACAGGTCTTCACAGAAATAACATGGGGTTGTTGAGGCAAAGCTGCAGTAAAACATTTTCCAACTTTAGTGGATTAAACTTGGCTTTTTAATATATTCAAGCTGCCAAGCATTGTTAAATTTATTGTAAATATGATAGGAAACAAGTCGTCAACCAATATAGTTTTTCCCCCCTCAGTGGTCAATAGATAGATATAGGATTTACCCATACCCATATCCTTTTAGGAAAACTTTGAAATATGTATGGCCCTTATGCATGTATTCAGACAAACAGGTGGATGCTATTTCTGACCAAGCCTACTTCTGTGCCACCAAAATTACGAAATAGCCGTTAAGTGATACAGAGTACTGTGCACTGCAGCATGCACCTTCAACGTATAGCCTTCCCATGCAAGTATATACTTGATACATATGAACAAGAAGGGCCGTAAAACAGAACACGTATGTGTTTGTTTTATCATATGCTTATATTGCTTCATTTGTTTCTTATCATCAGATAATTCCTTAGCCTTCCATTGTAGAAAACGTGGCAAACTTCGTATTTAGCATAAACCAATTCTAATAAGATCTATTATGTGATTTTTCCCGTTTGATAATTTTCTGCAAAACAAAGCCATTACAGGCAATATCCACTAGATGTCGAGTTTTCCAAGGAAGGGCTACTATTGTTATGACTTTTCTCTGCTGTTTGAATGTGAGACTTATATGATTTGAAATATTCATACAAACAAGTCTGAGTTGACATAACAAAATAATCATTTATTACAACTTAAAACTGCAGAGCACTGCCATCGCAGAACAAAATATACAATGATGTAACTGAAGACACACATGAAATAAAGCAACACCAATAAGAGAAATGACAACAAAAGATTTGAATTTAGCAGACAACACCTGCAGTTACTTCCAGTCACATCAAATAAATGTGAAGCAAGTACATGAAATCAGCAGAGGCAATAACTGCCTGAATAAAGCGCATTTCACATGCAGATACAAGCAACCGCTTTTGTCCACTTCCTTACCTGGTCTCTTACTTTCATTCCCCCATATATTTTGCTAGTAAGCATATGAATAAGACACCACACCTAAATCAGATGTATGGCTATGGGTAGTATGACCAGATGCGCCACTCTGAATGTTCATGTTCTTAATATACACTGTATAACTGCCAAGTCTTGGTTTTGTGTATCACTTTGATCTACTTGTGCCTCTGGGTGCTGGGAATTCAAGGACTAATGGGTTCAGAGCTAACAGTCATAAGCTGCTGTGCCTTTGGGGTCTAATATCAGGCTCAGGGAATGACATGCTGATGAAGATGGTACTGAAGAGAGGAAGAGTGACTAACAAAGATAAGAAGGAAAATAAGAGAGTGCTGGAGGGTTTGTCATTCATGGACGTTTAGGATCTCACATTTCACAAAAACCAAATTCGGATAAAACACCTTTTATATTTAATACGTTGTTTCCGCTCATTGGGATCTTTGAAGGATTTTATTAGGACAATTGGGGTGTTTGTTGGAGGAAAGCTCAGATGAGATTTTGGCGCCCCCTAGCTGGGCGACAGGGCAGGACTTGGCTCTGTGCTGATGTTGACCAAATACTCGCTGGACTTGAGACTTGCCAGTGACTTACAGCTGGGTAGAGAAGCCAAAGAACCACATAAACCGAGCATAGAGGGAGTGTTGTCTTTAGCTGAAGAGAAAGAGAAAGAGAAAGAGAAAGAGAAAGAGAAAGAGAAAGAGAAAGAGAAAGAGAAGAGAAGAGAAGAGAAGAGAAGAGAAGAGAAGAGAAGAGAAGAGAAGAGAAGAGAAGAGAAGAGAAGAG